>OZ022265.1:100623769-100856269 GCA_963978885.1 Nemotelus pantherinus | reverse complement strand
AACTTATTATAAACATTATTCAGGCCAAATCTGGTTGAAAAGCCACAATAGGGTTGCCAGCTATTGTTGGTTTTGTGTTTAATTGCAATATCTTTATTAAGCGGTTTTATCGTAGAATTTTCAAATGGTAATGATATTGTAGTGACAATAAACAGAAAATATTAAGTTTTCGATCATTTGAAAAAACTCGCTGCAGGTAACCCTAAATTTCTTTATACTCCTATAACTTCGAATGTAATTAAACAACGTGAAGCAGATTTGATATATTCTTGGCTTTGATACTGGCGAAAGGTTGCCAGCACGAGTCGGTTGTGCTACTTTTGTATCAATAAATGCTTACAGTTAGTATACATACCGCAAACATTTACAATGAAAATAAATAACCAATGTTTCAATTCCCAAAGTTCTGCAAATTTTTCGGATCGCAGCCCCAAACACCAACTTCAGTTACAGTGCTGCAGGCACTGAGCATTTTCTTTATTGATGTTATATGAGATGCTGCTTTCAAAATTATGTGAAATAAGCAACTGATAACGAATATAAGTAACCCGTGTTTTGCTCTCATAAACGTTGAAATTCATGCCAGTGGTAATATCTGAAACCTTCCACCATATGAGTTATAATGCATTCTTAAGACGAAAGTAAAACGTGGCATTTGAAACAGTTTGGCCGTAATAAGCAGCACATGTGGTGGAATATGCACTCAAAACCTGCACGATTCTTCTACTGTTCTTCGAACATTAGTGTTTCTAGCGGTTCAGGTGCGCTAGAGTTTTTTTACTTTTTTTTAGGTGACACAGTCATCGAACTATTTTTCGACATCCTCGTAATTACTGAAGTTCAAATATATGTCGGACGGGATCAATTCTGGTGAGTTCGGCGGCTGAGACAAAAGTTCCTAGTCGAGTGTCTTTAATCGCTTTCGTTGCATGCGATGAAGCAATGTCATGTTGCAAAATTAATTTTTCGTGTCTTTTGGCCCATTTTTGTCACTTTTCTATCTATTTTCTAACTATTGATTAGTTCTTGTCTTTTGCAACCAATTCACTTAATTTCATGTGTTTTTTGTACACAATACCCTTCTGATCCCATCAAATATACAGCGTAGTTTACTTTCCGACCCAATTTGTTCTTGCGCTCAACGTATATGATTGTCCTGAGTCAATTTATGATCTACGAATATGTCATTTGTGGCTCTCAAAGTTTATTCATTTTTCATCCCCCGTTACGATCTGATGTAAAAAAATTCTTCCTTGATGTCGAGAAAGCAACACCTCGCGGACAGTTTTTCATTTTTCTATTGAACTGTTGTTCAGCTCATATTATCATCATCATCGATGGCGCGACAACCCAAGTCGGACCTTGGCCTCCAGTAACGTCCGCCTCCAATCGTCTCGATCCTGCAACCTGGTTCTCCAATCTATCGTGTCTTCCCAACGTTTCCTCGGCTTACCAACTGGACGCTTCCCTTGTGCTCTACCTTTCAGCGTTCTTTTAGGTAGTCTATTGGCCTCCATCCTCTCGACGTGGCCAGCCCATTGTAATTTTCGTAATTTAATGCAGCTTCTGACTCCAAACTTAGAAAAGCTTCCTTTGCTTCTGGTATAATCCGTGCCATAATGTTGACGTCATCGGCGAATGCTACTATTTGCGTGGACTTGAACAGTAGTGTGCCTGTTGTATCAGCTGGTATTCTTCTGACGACGTGTTCCAGAGCAAGGTTGAATATCATCGGGGCAAGTCCATCTCCTTGCTTTAAGCCTGAGTTGGTGTGGAAGCTGTTGGTTAGGTCACTGTTGACTTTGACCTGAGATTCGGCGTTCATCATTGTCACCTTGGTCACGCGGACGATTTTGTTGGAATTCCCAAATCGAGCATGATTCGGTAAAGTGTACCTGTATTTCTATCTACACTATAATATGCTTGCTAGAAATCTACGAAGACCTGTTGCACGTCGATATTGTACTCCCAGCATTTTTCAAGCACCTGTTTGACTGAGAATATTTGATCTATCGTAGATCTTCCGGACCTGAAGCCACTTTGATACTCTCCTTTGATGTTATCAAAGAAGGGCTTCATTTTGCGTTTAATAATTTTGGACAACACTTTATAGGACGAGCATAATAAAGCAGTTCCTCTGTAGTTTTCGCAACGTAATTTGTCTCCTTTTTTGTAAATGGGGCACATAATACTTTTTCGCCAATCGTTTGGCAACTGTTCTGCTGCTCAAATTTTCAATATTAATTGGTCGAGAATGTTGCAAAGAAGAGTTCCACCATTTCTGAGTAATTCGGGAGGTATTCCATCTATTCCAGGAGCTTTGTTTATTCGAAGGTTACGTATCGATGCCTGAACTTCTTCGAATGTTGGTGCTCTGCTTCTGGGATATTTGGATCTGCCGAGTTTGTCTTCGGCGCGGGATTAAGCAGCTGTTTAAAATACCGTGCCCATCTTTCTTTAATCTCGGCCGAGTTGCTGATGATGGATCCACTTTCATAATTACAAAAGCTCGTTCGCGGTTTGTATCCCTCGCTCATATGGTACCCATTTTTCCTGCCTTCTTGATTTTTCCTATGGCAGGACGGCGATCGCAAATGGTTCAGCGGCTCATATTTCGGGCATTTCTTGTTGTTTCGGTATTATCCTTATCTAAGAATGCTTTTAATTCGGCGTCTTCGAATTTTTTAGATTAACTTGAGCATTCTGTGTCCTTTTAATCATAATCGCCAGTTTTAAACTTCCTAAACCAGCGCCCACTAACCTCTTGACTTGGGGCATTGTCACCGCATTTTTCTTTTGATCGATTAAAAAATGCAATTTGTGCTGCAAATGCTCTTTACTTGGCTGGAAGCTTGACATCTTTGATACACGAATTTAATATGGCACTATCTGTCAATTAATCAAATGAAAATGGCGTTTTAATTGGTAAAGCTTAGTATTGTCTTTGATTCCATATCAAATTTCATTCGGCGAAAATATAGCTTGAAATTTAGCAAAAGCAGTACTCATTTAATAGCGTGAAAAGTTGCTTTCGAAAAGGAAATGCAGATGGCGTTGACACATGTCTCACTAGAGGAACAATCAGCTTTATATGAAATAAACAAATACAAGATCTATTGTTACACAAGGTTTTATTGAAAAGGCGAAAAATCACAATTATTTAAAAACTTTATTATTCACTTATTCGAAACGCATCTATTCGTCGTCGTTCGCAACTGAAGCATAGTACTGAGTTCGATTTCATGTGAAATTCTCATACAAAATTTCACGTGAAATTGGTTTCGGCGAAAATTTAGCTTGAAAATAAGCAAGTTTGGTACTGTGTTCTTAGCATGAAAAGTTGCTTTGAAGTTGCTTTCGCGTTGAAAACGTAGATGGCACTGAAACATGTCTCGAATCATTTCACGCCAATTTAGTTTGTGCAGTTCATTCTTTCGAGCGGAAAAGTGACATTTGGTGTTTCAATTTGAAAATGGAGCAGTGAAAATGTCTTTCCAATAAGAAAATCAATCGAAAAGTGAAATTCATGACATTTTATCCGTCAGAAATGAGCATTGTCTCTGTTTTACTCCATTGTCAAAATTTTCGCTCGAAAGAATGACCAGATAATGGAAACATGTCAAAATTTCACGTGAACTCGAACTCAGTACCAGCCTTAAGAAGAGAGAGATAGAAAGTCGTTGTCCAGCGTTGAACGTTTCAGCTGGTGTTGAACAAATTAGTTTGCGTAGAGGTGGCGCTTAATTACTTTTATTTACGCTATAATACTTCCCCCTAAGTCTTTTCGAACGTCGAAAGTGACTTTCCGCTGGGTGCCTTGATATAGTCTGGAATATGTTTTCACAATTGGAGGTCTTTGCCATCTTGCAAAATTTTGAACACTTTTGCAAATATCCTCTCGAGTACGCGATATGGTTCAGCGTATGGTTGTTGCAAGATTTTCTCATGGCATCGACACGCACGACGGCTGCATGTCACCAGATCCTTAAATACGAACATGCTCCTATTCTGATGGTGGGCAGCTGGAGTCGGGCTTAATGTTGCATCTCCTGCCGAAAATTTGTAATGAATTTTGAAATTTTGTTTTTGTAAGTCATAGCGAATATTATCAATACAAATCATAATAATATAGAAAAATATAAAATATAATATAAATTTAAACCAAAATAACAAATCAAAAATACAACAAAATTTTATTATATTGTTCCGGCTGACAAAGAAATTTCTGATTACGATTCATTGTAACATTAATTTTGAAAATCTGTATGAGTGTTTGTTTGCACTCTAATACTTTCACTGCTCCAATAAATACCTGTGCAACACAGTATAGCTGAGAGGATTTGTGGCTTGCATTCTAGCGTTCGGAGATCGATCTTCGTGCTAAGCCTTCAGCTTTTTGTATATCATAGCAAATATTATCACAACAAAGCATAATATATAAAAAAATATAAAATAAAAATCAAAATAACAAAATTTAATAATTGTTCCGGCTATTATATAATTGGAATTTACAATTTTTTGATAATTGAAATTGTAAACAGGATGTTAATGCTGATTTGACTGCTTTTATTTAATCAATATTCAAGTCACGTGCAGTCTAGTGTGTAGTTTCCTGGACTAGCATACCAGCGCCCTGGGCTCGATCCTCGACTTGTGCGGCTTTTTGTAGCTTACTTCGAGCGTTTTCTATTTGCTGTTTCGCCTTGAATCGACTCTTCTTGTGGTACGAAAATCAGCTAGTCAATATGAGTTACAAGTGTAGCCTTGATAACTGCATAGCCTTCGACAACACATTAAAATCTGTAACATGCAAGGCATTTTGCAACCGGAAACTGCACGGTGCTTGCATGGGTGCACCGAGAGATTGGTTTAATCCCTACTTGGAGTCCCATTTTATTTGCTCCGACTGCCAGCATACAGAAAAACTAATGCAGAGTATGTACAATAACTTAGCTAACTATATCGGCAACCTTAATGGTGAAAAGGATCATATGCTTTCGAAACTACACGCACAAACGAAACTCAACGATGAAATTCTAACTGAAATCACAAGGCACATCGAAAGTTTTACGGCTACCCTAGATGCTGTTTCTAATGCCAGCAAAAGAAATTCAGATAGATCAGCCGAGCTTAATGACATCTTAGCTCAATTTAATTCATCAATCAGTACTTTAAGCACAACCAAATCTAAATGCCAAGCAAATGATAGCAATATGTTTAAAATGCTAGAAAATAAAATAACGGCAGCATTAACTACCAAGATTGATCAGCTGTCAAATACCTTCTCTACCAATTTACTCTCCAACCAAAATTTAATTGTTGATAAATTAGAGAGTATAGTTAAGTCCGATACAAAGCCATCGGCAGAGGTAGGGCCATCCAATCCATGTGCACATCTGATGGAAATATCACTTCATGAGGAACTACTGAGTGCACATAATAACAATAACAATTCTTCAAACTTGTTAATGCCGATGAAGTCTACCAAAGATGTTTCAACCTCTCCTATCAAGGAATTGTTCACTACTATCGAAGACCATGAAGCTATTATCCAACAAAAAACATTATCTGAACCTCCCAAGAACGATTCTCAAAAAACAATTTTTAAATTTGGCACTTATTGGTCGGAAGATGATTGGCTGAGACGTATTTCAAAAATCAAAAATCATGACGATTTGCAACCCCCTTACAAAGTTTCGACTGATAAGAAAATCTCGTTTTTTGTAAAAGGAGTACCAGATTCCACCGATAAATCTTGGCTTAGCAGGACCTTAAAGGAAAAACTTTCCATCGGTGATTTCAGCGTTGAGATGTTACCTCAACGTAATAAATATGCAAGCAGGAGCTACAAAGTTTCAATTCCTGAAAAGTATGCTTGGCTTTTCACTCACGTGAATGGAAGCGGTAGGAGCTATAAATGGAATGGCATCATATTTCGTCGTTGGAGGACCATCATCGCTAGCAGCAGCATCAAAAGTAGAAATAAGAACTCAATTTTGACTAGTAATTGTACTTCATCTGTATCTACTAACCAGGTAGTTTCTTCAAATCTTCTTACTAGAGACTTCACTAGCGTGAATCGAAATTCTACCGTCAGGTGTTCCCATCCAGAGACTCATGCTATAGCATATCCAACTAAAACTTCCTCTTCATCTCTGACTTCTCATTCCCGTAAGGTATGTTCCGACTCAATCGTAACTCGTAATTTGAATTCATTCAGTAGATCATCAACTATTGGCACTTCTATTGCTGCGACTTCTGCTAATTCTAACTTCGTTAAGAATTCTTCACGTAAAACCTGTAACCGCATCTTGTATCGCTCCTAACAAGATATCCTCAATCAAAAGCCCCAGAATTTTTTACCACAATTGCGGTGGTATGAGGGGTAAAATAAATAAACTCTTTCTTGACACCAAATCTTGCCATTTCAACGTGCTTGCTTTCACTGAAACCTGGTTGAATGACTCCCACATGAATGAAGAAATCCTTGACAGTACCTGGACTATCTTTAGAAATGACCGAGACTATGTTTCCACTGGTCAAACAAGGGGTGGTGGTGTCTTACTCGCAGTTAAGAACACTCACTCAAGTGAACTTGTAAATTCCGCCTCGCACGAATTGTTCCAGCATATATTTATCCGCGTTTCAATTGAAAAAACCTCGGTTTATATTGGTTTATTTTACGTCCCACCGAGATCTGACGAATCAGTGTACAATTATTTATGCGAGCAAATATCTTATTTTATGGCTTCTCGTAGTCCTGAGGATAAAATTATAATCTTGGGTGATTTTAATCGCCCGAATTTGCGTTTTGTTTCTGATAAGTCTGATGATGGTTTAATACCAGTAAACCTACTTGAGTCTTCTGATTTTAACCTTGTGAGTACGTTGTACGGCCATGATTTGCAGCAGGTTGTTCCGACTCCCAATCAAAATGGTAATTGGTTAGACCTAATCTTTACGAATGTTTATGACGATGTAGTGGTTAGTCCAACAAATGACGCAGAGAATCTCTTTTCTAATAGTCTTCACCATTCCGCTCTTACAGTTGAACTTTCCACTACAGATTGGAATATGTTAAGTACATACAATAATACGATTGTATACGATTTCCATAATGCTGATTATGATAGCATTCACAATATCCTTGACAATGTCGATTGGACAAATGTGTTTATGTGCCATTCCCTTGATGATGATGTAGCCATGTTTTATAGAATTGTTTTTGACGCGGTCGACAAATTTGTACCTAAGATAAGGAAAAAAGATAAACTCTCTGAACCTTGGCTTGACAAGACTCTTAGACGTCTGAGAAATCATAGGAACAAACTTTACAAGCTAATGAAGAATCAAGTCGACATTAGCCGTCGTATTAAAGAAGAATACGATTTAATTGCTCATGAATTCCATACTAAGTCTCACGAAGCGTATGACAGATACATTAAAACTACAGGGGAGAATATAATCCACAACCCCAAAAAATTCTTCGATTTTGTTAATATGAAGCGGAAAACAAGCGGCTACCCCTCTTCAATGTCCACTGGAAATTCTTTGTTGTCTTCTTCTCCTCAGGAGATCTGCAACTTTTTTGCTGACCATTTTCAAGAAGTTTTTGGTCCAGTTAGCATCCCAACATTATATCGATTCCCGGGCGCGACTCAAACAATTTTTGCTGAGGATATGACCATATCGAGGAATGAGATATTTACTGCCATTATGGAGCTTGACAGTAACAAGGGCCCTGGACCTGATCTCCTTCCTCCTACTTTCCTGATCAAGTGTGTAAAACAACTGATCTCGCCCCTTCATACTATATTCAATAATTCTCTCTCCTCTGGGCTATTTCCTTCGTATTGGAAATCTTCTTATATTACACCAATTTATAAAAGTGGCGATAGACGTTCTGTTCAAAATTATAGAGGCATCGCCATTCTATCTGCTATTCCCAAGCTTTTTGAAAAAATCATCTACTGCAAACTTTCTCCTCTGGTCGACGCTCGACTGAACGAGCAGCAGCATGGATTTAGAAAAGGTCGTTCTACTACAACTAATCTTATGGTCCTTGTTTCTGATGTTTTATGCAAAATGGAGAAAGGTGATCAAATCGACGCAGTCTATACAGACTTCAGCAAAGCATTCGACCGAGTTGACCACTCCATTTTGATCCCCAAGCTGAAACAATTTGGAATTGCAGGACCTTTACTAAAGTGGCTTGGCTCCTACCTACACGACCGCTTGCAATTCGTGAAATTCCAGGGTCTAATTTCTAAGAAAGTTGACGTGAAATCTGGTGTACCTCAAGGAAGTCATCTTGGCCCTCTTCTTTTTAATATTTTTATATCTGATATATCGGAGGTTTTATCTGACATTCCCCATTTACTATATGCGGACGACCTCAAAATCTACCATGTCATCAGGACACCATCTGACGCTACCTTTTTTCAGTCTAAACTGAACTCTCTAGACCATTGGTGCTCCGCGAACAAGCTCCCTCTTAATATTGATAAATGCCGCGCAATCAGCTTCTCTCGCAAAACTGCACGCGTTCATTATACGTACCGCCTCAACGATAAGTCACTCAGCAGGGTTGACAACATATTAGATCTCGGTGTCACCCTGGATGAAAAGCTCCGCTTCAATCTTCATTTCGATAGAGTGCTTTCCCGAGCAAGTAAACAACTTGGTTTCATTAAGCGACGGGCCAAAGAGTTTAAGAATCTCTGGGTTACTAAATCCTTGTATATTTCACTTGTGCGTCCTCTTCTTGAATATGCGTGCACTATCTGGAATCCGGCTTTTGAAATTCATAGCCAAAGATTTGAGTCTGTTCAGAAGCAATTTTTACTATTCGCTTTGAGGGACCTTTTCAACCCTTATGATTTCAGTAATCTACCATCATACGAATATCGCCTTAAATGTATGAATTTGTTACCCCTTGCGTCGAGAAGATTAATGTTATCTGCCTGCTTCAGCTTCGATGTCATCAGAGACGTGGTTAATGTCGTCTACTTGAAAGAAAAGTTTGTACTCAATCAGCCCTTGAGAGTCACTAGATCCCGACGATTGCTTATTGAATACCATCACAACACAACATATGCAGCAAACGAGCCAATAAATAGGTGCTGCAAGCTATTCAATAGCATGAGCGAGAACTTTTCCCCTACGGTTTCTAAATCAACGTTTAAAAATAACATCATCAAGGCTCTCTCTTTATAGTCTCCCCACCCACCACCATACTAACATATATGTATTGTATGTTCAATTTAAATTTGGTATTTATTTTGTTAATCATTCATTTGCCATTTATTTATTACTTTATTTGTTGTCTGTTTATATCTTATTTTATTTATACACTATTTAATTTGTTAGTCATTCTTTTGCCATCTGTCATTTATTTTTCACTTTATTTGTTGTCTGTTTATAACTTATTTTATTTATGCACTATTTATTAGTCTTGTATTTATATAGTTTGTTTTATTTTTATTTTGCTTCGTAATTTTATGCATGTACTATTTTATTTTATTCTTTTTATACATGTAAGCCTTGCTTGGTAAATAAATAAAATAAAAAATAAAAAAAAATGAATATATCTGGATCGCTGCTCGTAGTTGAATCAACAATGATGTCGCCAGGTATCATCAGTGTAGTTCCATGCACCATCTCCGCTGCTGAGCATTTTATGTCATTTTTTTATGTTGTACGAAGTCCAAGTAAAACTGTAGGGTGTGCCTGGATCAGTGATGTTACCGCCGAAAGATATTTCTGAAGTAGAAATGGGGAAAAATATGTAGTAAATTAGGGCTTTTTGTAGTAAAATTTCAAAATCAGTTTCCTTTAAATTAAAAACGTAATATACTGGTAAAATCTCTTTTCTAGCCCAAAGATAACAAAACTATCAAAGGAAAAAAATTTCTGCGATTTCAATAACAAATGAATTTTTCAGTTCTGTAAGAAATAACAGTAAATAAATCATTGTTTTTCTAATACATGTGTACATACATAAATTTCTTACTTCTCTACATAAGAACCTTCAAAAAATTTAAACTTGCTGAAAAAATGTATCAAGTAATTTGAAGGTTCATATATTTTTTCATCGCTTAATAGTTCTCTATCGAACAAAACCGATCAGACTGTTTGAATACTGAGTTTGTTTCTTTTATCAGTTTTAAAATTCTGCATTTCAGAAAATTTCCTCTCCGCTGCTGCACCGCTATGTGGCAAGGATAAAAGTGTAAGCATGTAATGAGCTAAATTCTTAAGAGTTTCTAAATCACATTTTGTTTTAAACGGAAAAGCACGGAAAGTAGGAAGTATAGTACATATGTATAATCTTCAATATTACATTCTCGATACAATATGTAGTAGATTTCACAATTTGAGTAGTGAAGTAGCAAAAACGGCAAAGGCCGAAAAAAATGTAGTAAATTTGCTACAAATGTAGTAAGGTGACAAAACTGGCCTGGATCTAATTTTCCGTTTTGTGGCATATCAATGCTGCTTTTAAAGATCGATGTCAGGATTCTATCATTCCGTTGGCCGAAGGATGATAAACAGTCGTCCGTTTATGCTTGCATCCTATAGGGGTCGTAAGTGACCGGAACAGCATGAATTCGAACTGACTGCCTCGATCTGTTGTAACGATTCGTGGCGTACCGAAACGTGCGACCCAGTGTTGGTAAAAGTTGTACGCTACTGTCTCTGCAGTCGTCTGCTTGATGGGTACAACTTCCGTCCATCTGGAGAAACCGTCAATCATTGTAAGCACGTACTTAATGTTGTTGATAGGTGATAGTGGACCGACTTAATCATTATGTACAGCCCCTGTTCATCGAATTAGGACCACTCAAAATTTTCTTGAAATTTGTTCTTTTCTTGTTGGTAAAACATGAAAGAAGAATAAATGTAAGCAAAGAAGTGTAGTGGTTTAATTCCTTCCGGTTTAATTCCTTCACTACTGACCAGAAATCCTAAGTAACGTACCTCATCTTTTCCGAATTTGCATTTTGCGATATTTATTTTGATGCCGTGCTCCTTTAATCGGCCGAACACTTCATGAATATGTTTCCGGTGTTCTTCTTTTGAGTTGGACGCAATAAAGATGTTATCTAGATTTCCAAAGCAGTAGCTCAATCCAGACAGAACAACGTCGATGTAACTCTGAATTTCTTAGCTGCATTCCGGAAGCCAAAAGACGTCACAAACTCGAAAAGACCGAAATGTATAAAAACCGCTGTCTTTTTTATATCTTCGTCAGCTATTGGCACTTGATGGTACACTTGGATTAAGTCAATGGTCGAAAAGACTGTTTTGCAATGAAGGTTATGCCTAAAATCTTCCATTCCTGCCACTGAATACCGATCTGGTGGTGTTACAGCATTTAACTTTATGTCATCACCACATGGCCCCCATTCTCCCGACATTTTTGGAACCGAATGGAGTGGACTGGCCCATGGACTACCTGACGGATGACATATTCGCTTTTCCATCATGTACTCAAATTCAGCCTTTGCGGACTGGTATTTATCCTGTGGCTCTCGGCGTACTTCCTCGGCGATAGGTAGTCCTTTTGTCCAGATATGATGTTTGAGTTTAATTTTTAAACTAAATTAGTGAATTCAGGGAATTTCGCAAGAATGTCGTGGAAAGGTATCTCTCGGTATCACCTGTATTGGTAGTACCTGTATCTGTAGAAATCTTAGCCCTGTTTGGCTGTCGGTTATTAATAATCGGCTCTTTTTGAGTGTACGTCATCGCTGACC
This sequence comes from Nemotelus pantherinus, assembly GCA_963978885.1. NCBI lineage: Eukaryota > Metazoa > Arthropoda > Insecta > Diptera > Stratiomyidae > Nemotelus > Nemotelus pantherinus. The sequence goes on along the minus strand of OZ022265.1, from coordinate 100,844,510 downwards.
GCATTTGGCGATGACGGCTTTAGTTTCCTCGCTGGGAAAATTAGCATGGGAGATGGCATTTATTCGCATTTTTCCCGAATCTTCGATGATAATAACAAAATGTATCATTTTTATTTCGGTTTCGTGATCGTGATCATAAACGCTGGCAGGATCGTGAATTAGATCGATATCTGGGGTGCGAATCTTGGCTTGTTGAGGTCACTTTTAATCTTTTGAGACGGTTTAATATATTTAGTAGAAGTGGATCTGAACTAGAAGCACTGGAAACAGGAGGCTGTGATGTGAATGCGATTACGGCTCTGCCACGATTTTGTCTGCCATCTTGAGTAGTTTTGAAATATCCTTCTCGGTTAATACAGACATGATAGCACACACGTGAACTGGTAAACGCCGTATCTATAAAGTAAGTGGAGCATCTTCTGGGAGCTGGCATCATCCAAGTTTTGCATCTGACGGAATAAATGTGATGGCTTTTGGTTGCGCGATTCGAGCTCCGTCAGCAGTTGCGGCAGCTGCTGATGAGGAGACGCAGCGAATCGAGCAATCAGCTAAGTTTTCGGCTCCTCATATTTGTTTCCAGCCGGAGGATGTTTCACTACTTTTGCAACTTGCTTGAGGACCGTAATATCGTTATACCACAGCGTTGAATTTCGCGATATCCGAATACACTTTATCCGGTTTTATTGGCGCTACAAGCTTTGTTTCTAGTGCCATCTCTTAAAAAAATTAAGAATTATTAACCACTACACCTGGTTATCTAATCTAATTTGACTTTTTCTAGCTTTCGAAACCAAATATTTTAATTTATGCACCATTTCTGCCCGAGAAACTATCTCAATTTTATGACAATTATCGAAATTTTGTGGGTAATGTGCCCTCTAGTTCAGTATGTGTCAGTCTAATATAATTGTAGCCCACATCTCTTATTCAAATTTTATGGTTCAAAATCTTTTTTAAATTAATTACCTGTGAAAGCTTATCATATTTGAATGGCATAATCAATTACTTTTCCTACATTTTCTTTTACTACTGTCTATAAAATAATGGTTCACATCAGGCTGCAAAAAATGTGATGTGCAATTATCTGAGTTGGTGCTAAGTCGTTACCATTTCCCACATGTTTAAGATCTCGTATAAATATCTAGTTTTCGTAACAGTTTCTTCCGTTGCAGTGAAGGTTATCAATTGAAGATGAATTCAAAAATTTTTCATTTTCATCCACCGAAAGTAGGAAATTAGATTTAAGACGAAGACCGATTGAATAAGTTAAAACAATTTCAATTAAGGCACAAATTGAAAAAATCATAGGGAATTTTTCAGTAAAATTTGTGTAAATAATTTCTGAAAACTGCAATCTTCGACTTTTTTTCTAAATATAATGCTGGTTTACTGCCAAAAGATATTATTTATCCCAAACTAGTGGTTCCAAAAATAATCATTTCGCACAGAACTCTGCCTCAAAGCAGCCACTGAACAATGCACATATCACAATGACGCTAATGTTTCTAGTACTCGAAAAAACTGGAAAAAGGTAAAACTGATTTGCACAATTTTATTCAATGAACGAAAAAAAATTGCACTGAATCAAATTGAAATACATTAGCTGGGACATTCTCTTTTCTGTAAACACCTAGGTTTTTTATGGTGTGGTCACAAAATTTTTAAAAATTTGGGATAGATGCGAATTCACGACCGCAACATTTTTTTTTGTTTTGGAGACAGGAAAGACCCCATATCCGTCTTTCCTGGTGTAACGACTATTGTGTTAGGATTAAGGCTACGGAGCTACGACAATCTTGTTGTTAATGCGGCCCTACGCCAATAGGCCATGACAATTAAGGGCGACAATTATACAACATACATTCACCATGACCCAGAAGCGAAAAGGCCGGAAAGTTTAACCAGGGTCGCCACCGTCAGTCCTAACATCCGCCAAAAGTCGACTACTACCCATGCTATGCAATTAAAAAACGGAAAAAAAAACACCAGCAACAAGAACAACGCCAGCTGCGGCTATTACAACCACGATCACAGAACATTGCCCACAACTTTGCACAGCTGACCTCATGAAAAGAAACTAGCTCCGAGATAACGAAATCTGCGTATTATACACTTACATATTCACACTGGTTCGGAAAATTGGATTCTAACGAGAATCAAGAGAAGGACTCAATTATTTGGCTGTCGAACAAGCCGAGGCCGTGCAAAATTTCAAACATCAACCGACGTCAGTACAGCAACAACAGTCAACAGTAGTTGGAACGCTGAATATTGGTCCCCACATTGGGCGCTAATTTATTACGACTATAACTAATTCACAATTTTGCAAAACCTCTTGTCCCGGACGGAATCGAAGAGGCGGATACTTTCGGGCGGCCTCTATATGCGGAGATGTCACTCGTTTAAATTCCGCAACCGCGAAACGAGAAGGTGACACACCCGACTAATCGGTCATACTATTTCTGCCGCTAGACTATCTTGCCTCTGAGTAAGATTCTTTTAACTATTTAAATTACATTTTATTTGCGGCTAGCAATCTGAACGCTACTCTCGACTGAAAGCTACATTTACCTTTCCCTCGGCATCAAATATCTTTCCAATATCTACGCCGCATGATCACTGGTTACTTTTAGCAGCAATTAGTTATGTATTAGTTATAGCGACTACAACTTCCAAACTCGACATTGGCTACCTTTCATTGTGACCAAGTGACATTACCCACAAAATTGAAGAAAGTTTAATATGAAAAACAAGAGCTAGCGTATTCACATGGGTGCTTCTTTTCTTATAACCTAATTCTCTCGAGCTGGTTTGTATGTAGCTGATTCATTTTCTCCCATGGAAACTAAAATAACTTGTAAAATGCTAAATCATAATCCAATTTGTGGTATTGAAACACTAAACAAAAACATGCAGCAAACCAAACATAACGCATCTAAACTTCAATCACACCAGTAATGCAGGTCAATATTTCCGTAATGATTTATCTTCACATTCACAACACTTTCATCACAATCTCAGCATAATCCGCATAGCAGAGCTTCCACTTGACGGTAGTTAATTGCATCGTGAGATGACGGATCCATCTAAAGAGAGACCACCCACTAAATCCGGAACCCATTTATAGTGGGGCACCCTTTGAGTGCATAAACACATAACACCTTTAATGTCCTAATCATCATATCCAGACAACCCAAACATCGTAAACGCATTTGACTAAGCCTCGTAGCCATTACCCATTACTCCGCCATTATTCGGGCTTGGGTACATTGCGCCTATCCACCTTCAAAGTAGATTTTCATATAAAATTAGTATGAGAGGCCGACCCGGCGGGATATAAACTGTAACGTAAACATGCAACTTTGGCCCACACACCGAGATCCAAGCGAATGTTCTTGGGGCAGATTAAATGACTTGCAGTCAGCATTGTTATGACACCGTATCGCGTAGCGTATGCGCCACGAACAAATAAGTATGTACAGAAATATCTACGAGATAAACATTTCCCATGCAGATTCTATGCAGTTGACAAGAATTTTCATATAATGGAGAATTAGAGAATTTTGGAGTCATTGAATTTCGCAGTTGCTTCGTAAATATATATTTTTTCTCGTTATTTCAATTCAAATTGTAAAAAAAGGTTCTAGACTGGGCATAATTTGCTTATTGGATGTAAAATAAATTACTCGTAATAAGTAAGTAAAATTACTTGTACTGAGGGTTTACAACAATGCCTCAAATGAATCTTCTAGTAAGAAGAAAAATATCCAACGATCCATAGGTTTTTTTTGTCATCATGTCTTCAAAGCTCTCACGCTAAATAATCTCCAGATGAGAACGATAATGAATCATAATTCTCTTTGCGGCCCTTGCCTGATTCATTAACCGCAAAATATCACATGTATGATTTACTTCCAGAGGCGGCATCGCAGACCTGAAATCGAACGCCAATGTTCAAATCTTGCTTTGACTAAATTCAGTCGTGCATATCCTCTAATGACGCTCACTTCTAAAAGCTAGGAATTCAGAAAGAAACCGACAGCCTCTGAAAACAATATCCCAAAATGGATTTCTATTACCACAAACAACTGGCCACATGAAAATACATCGGCGAACCAGGCATTCAACCTGCACGTCAGCGTCTGATCCGAGAATGCAGATTCGCGTCATAACGTCGTTTGAGGTTGCTTTTGTGATAGCCACAATGTCGCACGCCGGGATACTCCATTCAACATTATCCCCCCAAAACGCATTTATTTCGTTTCCCGAGCCTATCTTCCGTGCAACTCCTGCTTCAACACAGTTTTCCTCTCTCTCCCGAGCTCTACATCAATGACAGGTCCGAGATCTCGATACCACTGCATAAAGTGTAATTCACACGGAGGACCAAAATGCACTCGCATGTCCTGAATGCAGTTTGGAATCCGAAGCGAAGCTCCCATTGCGAAGATTTTAATGTGCTTTCAGCCGGGACCAACAAGGAAATCCATAGGCTCATGCTCGAGGTTTTTGTGTTTGATTGTCACTTGTTTTGGGGGTTTCCGGGACAAGCTGTGTAATATTTGTGTTTATTATCGTTACCTTTCCCTAGGTGCTGTAGTCAGTCGTCAAAATCAGGAATCTACAGGAGGCGCTATGGCGATAACACAAAGATATTTACACGATAGCAGCAATGAAGTACGCATATATTCTGGATATAAGAGAAAATATGTTCGGTTTTAGTCGACTTGCTGTAAGCCCATTAAATCAAGTGGAGTTTCGAATGTAATTCTATCTAGTTTAATAAACTGTATATCATAGCTGGATTAGAAACGAATTTGGTAGATTTGATGAATTAGTGGACTAGCATGTGTTGATTTACTTTTCGTACTGATTTATTTTTCGCTCAAATACAGCATAAGGGTTTAATAAATGATTTTGGCTGACATGTGAAAATATTTAACTCGATCTGCTGGCTAACTTAACATAAACAAAAACAAATGATCGATCGATGAATGGAGAGCTGACTAAATTGATTACAATTGATGACAGCTTACTTTTATCGGCTCACATTTTATATCCTCGTATAAAAGCTTCTCTTATATTTTTCGTTATAATCTTCTGGTCGTTTTCAAAAGAAACATGGAAGTAATAAAAATACTACTTTACATTTGTGTTCTTTGCTACAGCAACATATTTTGCACATTCGGCTTAGCTATTGATGTCTTTGTCATGGTTTGCAGCTCCAAAATGAAAAAAAGTCTTCCAAAAGTCTAGCGTACGCAAAAAAAAAATTATATATGAGGAGTTATCCAAACGTAATGATAATCGGTTATTTCTAGTTCGCATAAATTTAAAAAAAAAATTTCAACCTGCTCCTCCATATAACACCGTTGCACGCTGGGACAAGGAGCTCAAGCCGGGAAGAACACCCACTGAAGATGAACACCGCGAAGGACGTACATCGTCGTCCCTCATTGAAGACAACGTGAAAAAACTCGTGACCATCAGGCGTGCTCGAGGTAACGGGGTCTCGTACGGCAAATCAAAGAATCGTTGCCAACGAATTACAGTATGTTAAAAAAGCATTAAAAACCCAATAATTAGTTGATTTTAATTTATATCTTAAAATATCCATTATTACACGTTTCGCAAATTATCTCAATCGCCATTATTATTTGTAATTGCTTCGAATCTTCTGCGACAACATTGGCTCAATTTTTGAGCATAGTCCACACTAAGATGTGGCTAAATATATTTAATGATGCGTAGAAGTTGCCGTGTACTGAATTTTTTTTTTCATCTTCATCAGCGAAGCGACCACACATTTTCAATGGGACTCGCATCTGGACTCTGTGATGGCCAATCGAAAGTTTGTATCCCATTTTCCTTCTTGCAAGATGTGCAGAGGCGACTTCGATGCTTGGGATCATTATCCTCTTGTAGAATCCAGTCATCGTTTTCAATTTCATATAATTTCTCTGCAGAGTTCAGTAGTTCTTTTTGATACAAATTGAGCATGAATTGAGTATCCAAGTTTCTAGTGAAAATAATCAACTCTCCGAACCCCTTTTCTGAGAAGCAACCATAAAAATACGCCTTTGCTGGATGTTTAACTGTACGCTGCAAAAAATGTTCTCCATTTTTTTCAAGTTTTCCGCCAGTAGTTGTAGACAACAAAAGATGATTTGTCGGTAAGTATTACTTTGCTCCAATCACGTTCCAAATTCTCTTTTGCCCAGCTCAGCCTTTTTTCTACTCGTGTTGCTGTCAGTAAGGGTGTAGAGTTCGTACATCAGTTTTTTATGCCAGATTCTTAGAGTCTCCGTCTAATAATATCAATTGAGACTCGAACCGCTTTTCTAAGAAGTTTTGAAATGGGCTGCCTCAGACGTCCATCTACGTCCTTCACTGAAGACAACGTGAAAAAGTCGAAGATGTCGTGTTGGTAGATCGAAAAGTGACCATCATTTAGGAAATACATATTGGCCCAAGCAAGACCAACAGAGGCTATGGCCAATATGTGTACACTGCCTTGGTGCGAGTTGGGCTCACTCGCAGCCTGAGTGGATTTTTGGCCAATATGTTGGGCCAATATGTATTTGAAGCATCAGGCATGTAGCTGAGGTCAAAGGGATCTCGTATGGAAGTTTTCAAAGAATCTTGCCTACAAAGTACATATGAATAAGGTCTCTGCGCGTGGGGTACCGAGAATGTTAACCGACGAGCAGAAGAAGAGACAAGTGGACATTTCGAGACAACGCACAGGTTCAATTCAAGAAACAGGATTTGAACTGCTTGGCATCCACTCTATTCGCCAGATCTAGCTCCCAGTGTTCTACCTCTTTCCTCGGCTCAACGAACCCCTTCGGGGCAATAGATTTGAAGATGATAGCGAAGTGATGGCCGCTATTGGGGCGTTTTGGGACATTAATGATGGACTAAAAGCATTAGATTGTTAGAAGACTATGTTGAAAAATAAATATTTTTTTTAAAGTCTAATCACCATTTTCATTACTTTTGGATCAAACCTCGTATTACTGGAATATTTGCGGGATCGCTGGCTATCACTGTCTTATTCTGTCGATTAGGTATTGGATGCAGTTGAATCCACGACTCGTCCACAAAACGAATGATCGCACGCTGGACTCGACCAGGGACATCGTCATCAGCACTTACAAGGTTTTTCAGCTTTTGAATGCTCTAGGTTTGATGCGTAGTCTATAGACTTGTCGTCTTCAGTTAAGTTAGTGGAACGAATGTATCGCCGAATGGTTTGCTTAGACACTTTTTTAGCAGCCCCCAGGGAGTTGTCAAACCGTTTCGACACTGCTTGCGTTCCTACTCCAAATGGTCATTAAAATTAAGGTACTTGGATAAATTTGGTGCTTTCACTTCAACTAGCGAAATTTGAATGAATAAATTTATTTTTTCAATCGTTCTTTTATTACACTATAGATAACACCGAAAGCTAATAAAAAAATACTCAATATATAGCGGGTCTGCATATTTTACTACTGTTTGGACATACGTACTAATACTCTTGGAATTTTGGTACCTGTTTTTTCCGACTCTTAGGCAAAACTCATTATTTTAATATTCTCACTGAAATTTCTTCTTTATCTCTATGCAGGAATTATTTCAAGCTAGGTCGATTTAAGGAAAATTAAAGAAGATCTCAAAATTTTTATAGATAGCTTTTTCCAATAAATTTATTGGGTTTCATTGCTCAGATCGAAGGGCAGAAACGTTGGCGCTATCCTGTAGGTTATAGCTTATTTTATTTTCATGTTAAATTATTAGAAATAAATCTTGCTGCAATCCAGATTACAACCGGTGAACCTATTCTTCGAAAGTTGGCACTCTATCTACTAGGCTTTGCGAGCTTGCGAGCTTTTGCGAGCTTCAGCTTACTTCCATTTGATTGTGTTCATATTAGCTGGAGCTATGTTTCATAGACGCTTCATCGCAGAAAAGCTCTTAATGTATGGGAATTCGTCCTTTTGGCTTTATTTTGTAGCTCAGACCACTGTGTAAAAAGCGCATGTGGCACAAAAATGCTGCAGAGGAGAATGTAATTTGTAGATTGTGATATTATGGGGCTGGGAGCTATGTTGTATAGGTCAGGGTACTATTTCGTTGAAATACGCGCTACGTAAATATTTTTCAGTGAATGTTTCAAAAGGATACAGTTCTGATAGTTTATTTTTCAAAGAAAACTGAGGCACGGCGGCTGTAAGGTATTTGTCATCATTTTTAACTGATAAATATAAATTTCTGTGATTCACAGACTCTCAATTAAAAATCTCAGGAACTCGCCATCCGATTGAACTGAAATTTTCAGGATACATTGGTGTATATGCAGAGTAGTGCCAGGTTTCACAAAAAGTTAATAATCTTTAACTTTTTGGCCCTTGTGGCCATTTTAGTGGTATTTTAAATATACCTATTCTGCCCTACTAAGCGCAAAAGCGGTATCTCAATGAAAGCGAGTTTCGAGATAATTGAAGTTTTGTAAAAGTAGTAATATAGATAAACCTCTGATTCCCTTAGTGATTTAAGGTAAAATTGAGATAGGCGACGAGGAACTGGGTTCATTTGGAGCTGATGATTTACTCCACTTTTCTCAGTGAGCGGTCTTTCCCTCTTGGATACATCGGGCACTTAGATTTAAAAAACTTTCTTAAGGTGTTTTCCATATGTTTTAAGTAAGTTACCATTAAAAGGATTAGTTCATTAGATGCGTATTAATTTAAGCTTTCTAATGTTATAAAAAACAATTTTTCGATTTTGTTTGAGATACCGCTTTAGCGCTTAGTAGGGCAGTATTTTTTTTTCAACATATTACTTTTGCAAAAATAAAGTTTATGGAATCGATTTTGGACGTGTTTCAAATGTGAATATGAAATTTTTGTTGGAATTTGTAACCCTATGTGTGCGCTAGGCGCCTGAAATAAGATTGGGAAAATTTGAAAATTGTTGAAATGCGATGACGTTTACGAGATTATCAGATCATTATGAAACTTACAAGGCATATTGCTGTTACTAAGTTCTAGACGAGTGTGGATTTTTATGCACATGCTGGCAACCCTGCAGCTACGGCAGGCATTGAAATGTTTTTTTACAGTGAAAATCAACTCATAGAAAAATCTTATGCTTTGTCGATACAATAAAAGGAAAACTTTTGAAATTTCACATCGGACAAGAACGGTAGCCCTCCTCCAATTCACCTATACTTTAAGCATCAAAAACTTCTGTTCACGCGAACTCACGATCAAATTATCAGATATGATTGAAATTCACAGAGTGTATTGGTATTGGTCAATTCATATGACCAGATCTGATATTCATAGGACCAGATCTGATAGAAGCGATTTTGAAATGCGAATAACTCTGTGCCAGTGGTGCCATCTTGAAAAATTATGAAGAAAAAAAAACTGCTTTTTGCCCTATGAATTCTGATTCAGTTACCAAATTTTCATGAAATTGACGTGTTGGGTAGAAATATGGCTGAAAAATTCGGTTGGTGCTGCCAGCTATGGTAATTTTGGTGTCTTGGGTTTTAAAAATTCGCTCAGGAAAGTAAAGCTTTTTGCCCTATAACTTCCAGTGCAGTCATGAAATCAAAACGAATTTCATATGATAAATGGAATTTATTATAGGCATTATTCAGAAGGAATCTGGTTGAAAAACCATGAAAGAGTTGCTAGCTATTGTTGATTTTGTATTTATTTGCAATATCTTTATTAAGCGTTTTTACCGCAAAGTTTTCAAACTTTAATGCTCTTGTAGTGACAATAAACAACATATATTCAGTTTTCGAAAATTTGAAAGCTTTTGCCACTGGTAGCCCTAAATTACTTTGTATCCTTATAACTTCCAATGTATTCATCGGATCAAAACGAAATTCGAAGGAAAGGTTGATTTCAATGTGAGGCAGGTGTGATATATTTTTGGCTTTGATGCTAGCAAAAGGTTGCCAGCGCGAGGCGTTTTTTGTTATTTTCGTATCAATAGATGCTTACATCACGAACGTTTACAATGAAAATAAGCTACCAATGTTTAAATTTTCTAAGCTCTAAAAAATGTTTGGTTCCAAACATCTTTCGTTATTTTACGCTAAACATCTTTCTATCTCTGTAACTTTCGACAAAATCAGCGGATAAAATCAAAATCGATAGATTTATTTGATTTTAACGTGAGGCAATTGTGGGAGGCTTTTAGTTGCAGTGATGGTAAAGTGTTGCAAGCACTAAATATTTTCTTTGTTTATCTTAAGTTATGCTGCTTTCAAAGTTATGCAGTGTTTGGTTTTCCTAAATCGTGAAATTCCTGAAATTCTTTCCACCCAATGAGTTTAAATGCATTGTTAAGATCAAAGTGATTTTGCAATCGAAACAGGTTGGAGCACGTGTGTTAGAATATGCACTCAGAATACTGTTCATCGAACATTAGTGTTTCTAGCGGTTCAGGTGCGCTAGAGTTTTTTTCTTTTTAATGCTACCAAAATACATGAATTCACGACATATTTTACGAAATAGCGTTATATTCTTAGTCAAAACAATTTCATATTACATAAAGGATTATTGAGCACACTATTCACTATAAATTTGCGTAAGAAAACTATCCCCAATTTTTCGTGTTCACAACTATTTCATAAGTAATTAAGACAAGTCAGTAACTTATTCCTCAGTCTACTATTTAATACTAATCGATTTACACCGAAAACATTACCATTCTCCCATTGAAACTACAAATCACACTTTCAATTTTCATCATTCGCCCACATGTCCCTAATTCACCTACTGGGGCACGAAACCGCCAACCAAAATCGTGTTGAACGCAAACCGCTACAAACAGGCTACGTTAACTACAAAGTATCAAAAAAATCACGAGGCTTTCCATTCAAACCAAAAGTGTTTTATTCCTGGTTTCCTGGTTCATATTTAGTTCGTCAACAGGCTGGGCTTTATTTCGAGTCACTACGCAAAAAAAAATAACAAAAAAAAACACAACCCGCTCACCAGTCCGCCACATATGCTAACAGGACTTAGTAGGATATCGTGGCCAGTATTCATGTGGCGCGAAACTGTGAAACAAGAGCTAAATGACTGGCATTCCACACCCACTCGGTCGAGTGATAACCTATTTGGTGTCCTTTAACCTATCAGCATAGCATTACACGGCACAATAAAAAAAAGTCGTGCGATTCGTCGGAAAAAGTGAAAACAAAGCTCGAGAATGAAAGAATTCTGTGCCTGTTCGTGACTCGAATCTCCCGGACTCGCTCATAGTTCATGGTCAGTTAGTTCGCCCAAATCGTGTCCACCAAGTGACTACCAGGGTCATTCTCATGTCCACTTGCCGAACGCATTGCACGGTGTCACTTTGTGGAAAGCGGCCTGATCATGATTTTTAAACGACACAGGAATTTTTTATTATTCTCGTCCTTCTGGTCTTTTCGGACGTCGGCTGGCTTTCGATGCCGTCTGAAACAGTGGACGCGGAAAGCTTTGCAGCATTTGCTTGAGGATATATTGGGCATTGTAGTGACCGAGAACAATATCGAGTAAGTGAATGCCTGAATGATTGGAATGTGGGTGTATTGTAATGGTGTGTCTGCAAATTTTTGGGCGCTTTACTAATACTATAATTTTGAAGATTGATAGGATAACGGGGATCAGCAGGAGTCGAAAAGTTAAATTAGTGAAAAATGTGTGCTCCCTAGTATCAGCAGAACAAAGTTAGCTGTTCACCCTGGTGTAAAATGTTCGGATCAGATCCTGCAAAAGGCTCCTTTTTATATTGTTCATAAATTATCTCAAATATTCCAACCTTGTCTGAACATTTTTTCGAACACAATAGGTCGGCAGAGCTGCTCTGATACGAACAAAGTTAAAGTGGAGTCATGCTAACTACATGCAGTATACATGATTGGATTACGGCTGAAGTCGAAGTGGTAGCCCGTTCCTGTCAAACGCCACATTACATTCCGCAGGATATTAACTGTGCCTTGTCTGGCATTGTACTGCTGTATATGCCCTCCGTTTGCATTTTTCTCAGTTGGCCTAGATGGAATTCGGTCAATTTACCGGATCCGTTTGTGATTTTGATTGAAATACATGATGTTAAATGGAAATTGAATGGACGTTTTTCGTTCTTTCCGTAACGTCGGTTGCAGTTATTTGTCTTGGGTTGGTTATGAATAAAATAGAGGTTTTCCTGCATAATATTTTATGACATAGTAATTTGGGATAGTTTTAACTTAATGTCATTGATAATGAGAGATTCGGGAAATTTCACGAATTCGGACATGCATAATTTTTCTGGATAGGTAACCATTACTTTGATATTCATAAAGAACGTTGAACATTTGTGAATTTCGCGAACTTTGAACACACGTAATTTTTTTAGCGGCACTTGGATTGGTAGAGATTTTTGCTTAAGCATGTTAGAAGATTATCGGATATCGGCAGCCACTGCATTAGACGCTTGCTGCAAAATTTACAAACGAAATAATTTTGCTGAGGCAGTTAGTATTTGAAAAGAGTGTTTTGTAAAATGGGTGATTACTTATATGTTTATGAATAATTTGCTCCAATTTGCAGCGTCAAATGTGTCTCACTTTCATATGCTTGACAATTTCCAGCTGGAGCGCATGAATCCCATATTTATTTATTTATTTATTTAAAAACTTACGGACTTAAAGTCCATTATAATTCAATGTACAAATCTATATAACTTATTACTAAACTTAAAGTTAACAAGCAAAAAAAAACATGCAAATTAATAACAACTATACTAATATATAAGAAAATAATTCAAAAAATGCTATGATACAACTTAAATAGCAAATTAAATGAAAAATATAAAATTCAGGAAGTTTGGTTCAAAGAATCATCTAAGTTGCCTAGAACAGTATTAATTGTCTAAAATGATCCAAATGCAAGGCAGAAGGCAGAGAATTTTGTTTTCGAAGCCTTTATGAGTAAATTATTTCGGTGGATATAAGTCGGAGATGTTAAAATTTGCCACAACTAGCATAAACAAAAATTAATGATTTCCACCTGCAAGTGGTCACATCAGTCAAGTATGCACTGTGTGCTGGTGTCTGATGAGAATCAGTGCATACTGTCGAAACCACTTTGTCAAATCAAAAATTTTCTATGTAAATAAAATTTTTTTCAATTTTAATCATCCCGCAAAAACAATTTCAATTGTTATTGTTCATAATACTGTTATATTGAAGACATATTTGCCTAATCTAGTGTGATCAAGTGCATATTGCATTTTTGATTCCACTGACGACGGACTGATTTAAATTACATAATTTTGACAGTTTTTTTCGCTATGACACCAAAAATGTGTTTCTTGTTGATGTACATTCAGCATCTGAAAGCTAAAATAATCGATTAGGTCATTTATTAATATAATTTATTAATATAGGTATGAGAAAAGCCAAAAAGAAAATTTACAAAAAATGTATTAAATATTTCTTTTTTTTCTCTATGTTTGCACGAAATTATATTTTTGCAACTTTCTATTATAATGGTAGTTTGGATTATTACGTAAAAGTGTCCAACAATTCCATTTTCTTTGATAACACTTTTCCATGGTCCTTATATCTTAATGAAATCGTTCTCCATGTTCATCACTAACTGCACTTGAATCGGGAGGAAAGGAATCCAAGTGGTAATGTAGAAAATGCATTATCAGCAGCATGTTACAACCAAAAGCCTGAAAATCTGTCAGAAGATTTAATTGGAGTTCTTCATAGTCAGTGGATTTGGTGCTACCCAAAAAAGTTTTTTTTTACTTTAACAAACAAAAAACCGTTGAGTGTTTTCCAACGAATTCAGTTTGGTGACTCGATTTGTATCGTTCATAACCTGTTTTGTGTCTTGCCGCACAAAAATTCCTTCTCTTACTTTTGCATCACTAAGTCTTGGAAATATGTATATTTCTACGATATTGAACCCATTCCCCATTTTTATACTTGACTTTTATCAAATTGTTCATCAAGCCCAATTTTATGTGAAGATGTAGCAATAAAATATTCTTTGGCTCAACAAGGCGAAGATTAACTCTTTTGCTTATAATCAATTATCCTTTAAAACGTTCTTTATCTTTTTTTGCTTGTTATTTGCTGTTGTACATAGGTTGAACGCAATTGAATGGATGATATGAAATCATGATTACAAAGAAAGGAATCGGAGAGAAATGTAATAAAACAGTTGATGATAAAAATAATAGATTAGCATATAAGGCTGCCTATTAAAAACAAGCAGTGATAAAAATATTGAAAAATTAGCGGTACTTTACTAAACCAAAAACATCGCTGTTATAGCTATTAGTCAAAATATAGATAGTTTAACACAATATACTCAACTCAAGGCACGAATAAATTACGATTAGATACCACCTACGACCTTTAAGTATAAAGGAATCAATTTTTAAAGTGGAAAAACTGAACATTTGTGGGATATTTTTTTTAAGTATCATTTTATGAATGTATTTAAAATACCAATGAATCTGCTAACTAATATAATTGAAAATATATAAGTTTCATTCCAGAGTAAAAACCAGGGTTGACTAGTGTTATCAATGCGGAAGTTTCTTAAATTTGTCACTCCAAAATTTACCCAAATCAGTGTTTTTGAAAAAGCTGGTTGCCTTGTGGGCATCCCTGCATGAAACTTCGAAATGCGCGGAAGTGAAAACAAAAGCTTCATGGCAACGTGGTGAGATATACCAACATTCGCCTAATAGCCAAGGAGGGTAGTTATTGTTATTTCGGAAAAAAATCTGTCGTTTAGCTATTACTTGGTCTAGACTTCGGAGGAACAGCTGACACGAAAGTAGGAGGGCTGCTTAGCTGCATCCATTTGAGGTCCTCTCTACCGTTTCTAGTTGTGTCACAAACTTGCCGTTATGGGTGTCCCGATTTAAGATCGCAACCGATGAGTAAATATTTGCACTAAGATATATTTGGGTCAATCACTCCGAAATCCTATAAAAAAACTTGACTTTGACGAAATAAATCGTTCTTACCGTGCTACAAAAAAGATTCGTCTACGATCAATTGTTTTGAAAAGAGCTCCAGCTTTGTTGTGGCACTAAATATCCGGCACCAAAATGAGCTAGATGTAAAGGTTTTTCCTAAACAAGACAGTAGGGGCTCCATTTCAGTTAACAAACACTGTGGTGTAACCTCTGCGACTAACACTACGAAATCCTGCAATTTAAGTTTTTATTATCATTGCTAAATCTGATCCCAACAGTCAAAAACTCTTTGCGCCATCGAGAAGAGCGAAGCGCTATTGAATGGCACCACATCAGCCAGTACTCTTAATAAAAGCAGTGAGTAGCTTGGGAAGGGCAAGCAGCCTTTCAACATCAGTTCCGTTTGACAATAATTGGCCGATAAAGTCAAACGACCACGAAGAGATTAAGAGAGTAACAGAAACAGGCCAAGCTGTATTACTTCACTATATGAGGTGCCACTTCGCCTTCCGGAATTCTTCGCCTTGATGTTGGGCACCATATTTTTCCAAGCCGGGTATTCACAATAGTTGGCTGGGTGACAATACAGACCACAGTTGATGCATGCAGGATGTGCGTCTTGTAGCTTTTTGCAATCACCACGTAGATGCCTTTCTAGGTACTTCATGCATAAACGATAAACGGTGGCGTTACTCATAACGTATCTGAAATTTAGAAAAATGAAAAACTGCATCCTTTCCTGGTGCTGTTAAGTCATTTTGGTCTTAATTATTTAAAACACAGCAACTAGCTCCAGGGCAGACTCAAATGGCGCAATGAAAAGCTCGGACTGAGTCCTGAAGTTTTCAATCGCTACCGACGTATTCAATTTCTGGTCTCTCTGGGGTAGGAATTACCATATTACCTACAACTTCTGGTCAGTGTACTCCGCAATCAGCTCAGAATATACAAGTATATCCGCGGTTTGAACACTCATGTGCAGGACGCGGATGAAAAGCGGATTGGATTTTTCTATAGATGTAGTATAGGCCGTTGCGTTTCGATTCGACCACTACTTTTGATGTGTCAAAGACTTTCGTTGGCTTTCTAGGGAAGCACGTAAAATGAGTGGCCTTTCACATGAAATATTTTTGGTGTTGATTTCGATGCCTTGCGTTTACTTTCATTGATGAACTTCAAAATGCTTCTTTAAGAAGCTATAGTGGCAGCCTTTGAGGTTTTTTGGTTTGGTCGGAATGCGAAAAGGTTTTTGAAATCTCGAATTTTCCGAGGTGAAACTATTACCTACTCTTTTGAAAGCTGTTCTTGGTCCTTTGTCGTGCTAACAGATTGAATATCTAACTATCGCCATGTAAAGATATTATAGGGTGCTTCTTTAGGTGCGAGATCGATCCTGCCTTCCGCCGTTTTTTCCCTGTTTCTTTTTTAACGCAATATACTTCAATAAACTCTGCTGATTTGGTAGGCACACTGTGAAAATGTTGACTGACACTGAATATTTTGGTTCACTAATAACCTTGATTAGATTTTCTGTATTTTTACCAAAGCACATTCCGAAATATATTTTCGTCCACTCTGTAATATTCATAGCAATTGACCCAACAGCACTTGATCCAGGCAAAGTGTTCGGTGCGCACCGAGACCCAAAGCAGCGATTTGCGTCAGTTTGAGATTTTATCGTTTTGCAATTGATGAAATCTAGTGACAAGTATGAGTTCAACGAGTGCTAGCAAGCCATTCCAAACTCTGTCGTTGAACCAGACGTTAAAAAATCTTGTTTGTAAATGTTGACATTATATTCTTTTTATTGCTTTGTACTTACATTCGTACAACCCATGAAATTTCAGGAAAAAAAACGAAATAATTCGAAAACCATTGGATACGTAATAGTAAAGTGTATAACCGATTCATAAGAAAATAAAAACACTTATTATTTGTAGCAAAAAAAAAGCTCACGAAATTATCCATATTTTCCATGAAACACAATTTTCATTCTTTTACGACGCGAAATTCGTATTTTTACACTGTTAAAGACCGGAATAACTGAACAGATGAGTATTTGGACGTTTATTCTCGTTGTTTTTGTTTTTCTGCAAATGCTACCGTAAAATACTTAATATTTCGATCAGTCGTGATACCAAATACGATAGCAATATTTTAGTTTCAAAATGAGTTGAAAATCATCTGAGTTATCGAAAGAGGAAAGAAGATTTATTGTAACCTTGAGGAAACAAGATTTTTCCTTAAGTCAAATAGGAGGTATTTTTAAAAGAACACATTCTGCAATATAGAGGGTGGTTGAAACGTCTAGAAACTG
The DNA here is from genome assembly GCA_963978885.1 of Nemotelus pantherinus. Lineage (NCBI taxonomy): Eukaryota > Metazoa > Arthropoda > Insecta > Diptera > Stratiomyidae > Nemotelus > Nemotelus pantherinus. Next base: position 100,827,211 of record OZ022265.1, on the reverse strand, counting down.
AGAATAGGAACAAAAATGGATATTCGTTAACCCTAGTATTGTACCGTAAATTTTTGGATGATTTTATGTACATGTTTTTACTAAAAAGAAGGCAACAATAATATTATGTACATTTTTTATTTTATCATTAAACATAAAAAAATCATATAGCTTCTAGCCTCATGGCAGTTAGAGTGGCTATCTGGCTGATGCGCGAAGAAATATATACCGCATGCGAGTAAAAATTACTCATGGGTACCATTCCAGTGTTAATGAGACGACATAGTTCATTTATCCTGCGGCAGATCAGGCAGGATTTAGCTATAAGTGCACCAACATTTTATCGGCTATTGAAAGCTCGTTGGGGTATAAATGCCGCACCGCTAGCATATCGGAATATGACTCGGAGTAAAATTGCTGTTCGAATATCCTTTATTAGTGTTGCTAACCGCAGAAAAATTTGCGAAAAGAAACTATCAGAATAAATGTATGGGCTTTTGAAAGAGGGTACTTTTTTCCGACGAATCGAAATTCAACATAAAATATCAAAATACGAAAAAATATGTTATCTACATTTAAACACGGTGTAGGCTCTAGTTTGGGAGTGTTTTCCCATCGTAGGAGTCGGAGATTAGCTTTTCTTCGATCAACTCTTGGATTCCATTCAGATTTTGAGAAGCAATTTACAAAGGAGTGTAGGAAAACTGGCTTTGCAGAGTCATTATACCTTTCAATAGGATAAGATTAATTAAGTTATCTTGGTTCATAGAAATAAACAGTTGGATCAGTTCCAATCAACGCTAATGAAATATATGTGTCCCAAATAATCTTCTGCAAAAATGAATGAAGCTCAATATTGTCTAAACTATTCGTTTATTTTGAGAGAGTTTCGTCTCCGGTAAGAAATACGAGCTCTAATTACTTTGGCGATTTTAATTTTGAAAATTTCACGGTTCATAGCTAGTGTAAAAAACCGGGTGTTATGTTGCAGATAAATACGAAGCCTGATAATCAAGAATTTACTGTTTGAATGGGGCCGTAGTTAGTTCACAATTAGCATGTGGCCAAAATATTTGGCACTGTATCTTGTGTTCACCTAGTCACATAACCGTTATTTTGTAAAGAAAGCGGAATGATCCTTATGCCACTAATAATGGCTTTTTACTTTTAGCCAGTTAGTTTTGAAACAACTTCATGCCCATGAAACCGGAAATATTAAAAGACATAAGCTTTGGAATTAGCGCCCTTGCTTACGTTTTCATAATGCAATTTATTTTGAAGTTAGGAATTGGATCTCCTTGCGTTGCGAAACAAATAATCAAAACTACTCAAATCTTTTAATGATAACCTGGTTTTGTTAGTCAATAAATGCGCACAATTCATTTTTTCCATCTTTCACTAATCGTCTTTTGATTAGTTATTGAAAAATAGAAAAAATGAATCAGAAAAAACGACCCTTTAAACAAAATTTAATACCAATAGCAATTGTCTAAAGATAATGGTTGAACTTCAAAAACTGGGTACATCTGTGTACTAACATAGACAATGAGCAGTGTGAAAAGTTTGCAATCTAACGATCAATAAACCTTCCATAACATTTGAGTTACTAAAAGTGTGTGAAACATAAAAAAACTGATATAAGTGGCTTACTTAAAAAAAATGCACCTGACTGCAACAACAACATCAACTTCGAATAATTCAACAAATAACTCGTCGAGTGCAAGTAACAACGTTAGCAACAACAATGGCAGCACAACTGGTGGAAATACTGGCAGCACATCAGGATCAACAGAAGCATCGCCACCTTCAGCTGCGACTCTTCTCAACGAGGCCTATACAAAGATGACGTCCGACATTTTGGCCGAACGAACATTAGGTGATTTTCTATCTGAGCATCCGGGCGAATTGATACGTACCGGAAGTCCTTTGTTCGTTTGTACAGTGTTGCCACCACACTGGAGATCCAATAAAACTCTTCCAGTTGCTTTTAAAGTAGTTGCGTTAGGAGATATTGGCGATGGTACAATGGTCACGGTCCGAGCGGGAAACGATGAAAATTATTGTGCAGAGCTGAGAAACTCGTCGGCAGTGATGAAAAATCAAGTGGCGAAATTCAATGATTTGCGATTTGTCGGAAGAAGTGGTCGAGGTGAGTAATATTTTATTATTACAATAAAAATTAAAATCTTAAAAATACCCGAAAGAATTGTTTCTATGATTCGATCGATTTTATCTTAAAAATATGTGTATAAGCACAAGCTATAGCCATTCTTCTTTTTTTTCTCCAAAATATTTGTTTGATGAAAAAGTGTTTGTAGCTCTGTAAAATTTGAAATCATAAATAATTCATAGAGCAAGAAATGAATATAGAAAACTCATTATTTGGTTCCTAAGAAGATAATATTTTAAGAGTATTTTTTTTTAGTTTTTTGTTTTACAAATTATTTTCAACAAAGAAGAAATTAATAAAATTTATTTAAACTTTGGCAAAATATTTTGATTATTTTGAAAAATTCCCTGTGCAAATTAGGAACTAACACTTCACCTTAAGACTTTGCTGTTTGTATGAACTCTGCAAGTCATACTTTAATTGCTTTAAATTAGATTGATTTGAAAACGTATCCCCTATTTGTATGACCGAAAAAATTAAATTTCTCTTTCTTAGGCATATTTAAACTAAAGGCATTATATTTTGTCATTATTTTTTAATATTTCCTGACAAAAAATATACTGAAATCAATGATATTACTTCAAATTAAACTTCATATAGATTGCGATCATGTTAATAAACTAATTTGTATTTTTCAAAATTAAAGGCTAGAAACGTTTTGAACTATAGTGCAAACAAATTGAAAAAAAGCCGTTAGTTTGAAATATAACTGAAGAGTATCTCGTGCGTATGGAGGAATTCAACGAAAAAGTTGTCCATAAAAGCTTTCCAAACTTTGGCTGCTGCCAATTGTGTATCAGGTTCTATTGAAAAGTCCAAATCTGTTGTGAAAACTGGCTTACACCTAATGTTTTTTCCCTCCTTCCTTCCACTCTTTCCATCAGTCAGTGAATATCATTATATTTCCCTTCTGGTAAGTTTTTTACCATATATATATATATATATATATATATATATATATATATATATATATATATATATATATATATATATATATATATATATATATATATATATATATATATATATATATATATATATATATAGGAATATCATTATATTTCCCTTCTGGTAAGTTTTTTACCATATATATATATATATATATATATATATATATATATATGGTAAAAAACTTACCAGAAGGGATATATATATATATATATATATATATATATATATATATATATATATATATATATCATCATCAAAAAAATTCAGTGACTATTTCTCTATAACGCGCCATCTGATTTAGCTGAAACTTTCAGGATACATTGGTGTATATGCAGAATAGGTCCAGGTCTATTATTGTCTAAATGTCAATTATTTTTAACCCTGTGGCGCCGGTGGCCATTTAAGTTATATTTTTAATATACCTATTTTTCCGTCCACAAATAATTTTTGTAAAAATTACGTTAATAAAATAATTTTTGAACGTGTTTTACATGTAAATCGGATAATGTTTTGGAATTTTTTAACCCCATGTGTCCGCTAGAAGCCTAAAAAGAGAGCGGGAAAATTTGAAAAACTTTCAGAACATATTAGTAATATTTCCTTGTAAATTTGTGTAGCTTTTAATGCGCATGTTGGCAACCCTGTAGCTAGAGCAGGCGCTAAAAGTGAAAACCTTTAAATCATCTCCTAAAAAATCTCCCGAAAAATTATCGATTTTTGGGAAAAATGCCACTCATAAACAAGTTTTATGTTTTGTGTCTATAGTTAAAGTAAAAAATTTGAAATTTCACCACGGACACGTCTGGTAACCCTTTTCCAATTTACCTATATTTTTAACATCAAAAACTTCTGTTCACGGAAACTCACGATCCGATAATCAGAATTAATTGAAATTTACCGAATGTATTGATTTTTAGTAGGACCAGGTCTGCTATAAACGATTTTGGAATGCGAGCAATTTTTAAGAAAAATAACTGCTTTTGGTTCTATAAATTATGATTCAGTCATTCGATTTTAACCAAATTTTAACCGTTCGGTTGAAAATTGGTTGAAAAATTCGGTTGGAGCTGCCAGCTATGGTAATTTTAGTGTCTTCAATTTGAAAAATTCCTGAGGAAAATAAAGCCTTTTGCCCTATTGCTTCCAGTACAGTCATTGAATCATAACAAAATTCAAATGGCATATTAAAATTATTGTAGGCAATATTCAGTAGAAACTTAAGTTCAACACAATGACAGAGTTGCCAGCTATCGTTGTTTTGTATTTTTTTTGGCATACCACTAGTAAGCGATTTTAGCATAGAATTTTCAAATCGTAGTGATCTTATAGTGAAAATAAACACCAAATATTAAGATCTAGAAAGTTTGAAAACTTTTGCGAATGGTCACCCTAAATTTCTTTGCATCTCTATAACTTCCAATGCAGTCATCGGATCAATACAAACTTCACAGAACAGGTTGACTTCAACGTAAGGCAGATGTGATATATTTTTGGCTTCGCGGCTAGCAAAGGGCTGCTAGCACTAGGCCTTTTTGTTATTTTCGTTCCAATAAATGCTTGCATTAAGTATTTATATCGCAAACATTTGCAATGAAAATAAGTAAACATTGTTTGAATTTTCTAAACTCTGGACATTTTTTGGATGGCAACCCCGAACACCTTTCTACCGCAGTAACTTTCGATGAAGTCACCGAAATTAAAATAAACTTCGATTCTATGATTACTTAGGGTGTATTAGTTTTAAGTAAGAAAAGTAAGTAGTGGTAGAATACACACTCAAAATCTGCACAAATCCTCTACTGCTCTTCGAACATTAGTGTTTCTAGCGGTTCTGATGCGCTAGGGTTTTTTTCTAGTTATTCCCAGACAACTAGGTTGTTGGTATAAGGGACAGCACGATTCTGATCAATATGTTCGACTCTCTTTTATTGTCTTACAATTCTGCCCTGCTTATTATAAACCTTCTACCTGACACTTTTTTCAATTTTGAGTTAACACCGGCTTTGAAAGCTACATACTCTATTGCACCATGCTACAAAATATGAAAAACCTATCTTTTTTTTGGAAGTATGTTAAAATCAATGGTGAAACATGTCCTTCCCATATATATGCATGATGCAAAAAACACAAATCATTGAATATCTTCGAAATTACTAAAATGTAGATAGAAGGTTTGTGCCAAGGACGGCAGAATTGTTGGCGGCAGTATTTCTGTATCCACAGAAAAGTATACAAAAAACTTTAAAGTTTTTGTCATTTTGCGTGGTTGTTAATTTGTTATGTGCAATTTTAAGTTTTCTTTGAGTTGTACGATGTTGAGTTCCTTGCCATATCTAGCGGTGAATTGTAGAAAGCTATAGTCTGGAGTATTGGATCCATTTTCAATCTATCCGTCCTTGGTATACAAACCGAAAGGTTGCCGGCACTCTCCAATAGTCCGAGGAATATTTGACCATTTTAATTCGTTGTTAATAATTTCATATATTATTTTTTTCCCTTTCGAGGTTAATAATCTGTTGGATGTTTAACAACCCTGATTGAGTATACACAGCGAACGTTGGCGAACAGGACTATTTTACCAGAAAGCTGGAGAAAAAGATCCCTGTGAGATACCTTTGCTTGAAGAGCATTTGCGACTGGTGTAGTTTCCTTGTTTTGTCACTATATTGCCATCCAATAAATAGTTTTTAGTTGAAGATTTAAATTTCATGTAAATTCCATACTTTTCAAGCCACTGACGCAACATTTCGCGGTCAATGGTATCAAATCGTTGAAAGTTGCTGCCTCATAATTACCTTTATCCAATGATATATTTATGAACTGAACCGTGTCAAGGGTAGTTGCAATAGTGTTGCTTCTGTGCTCTTGGAAGCCATACTGAATTGAAGCTGAAGTTGATATTTCTTTGAAATAATTAATTATTCAAGTATTTACGACTCGTTCAAACGTATTCGATTATTTCACCCACTTCACTAGGCATTGTGGGTCTCAAATATATTATTTAAATGTAGCGTGATATCTTAAACTATTAAATGTAGCGTGATATCTTATCTAATCGCTGCAAAATATTTATTGAGATGCTCTGCAATTGCTTCACTTGAGGAGTTCAATGATCTACCGACCTGTTATTCTTTGATACATGATATGTTTTTTGTTTTTACCAGTTCAATATAATATATTGTAGAATGTTGTTTTCCAGTATTAAGCGCTATATCCGCTTGAAGCCTCAAATCTTTAATTTAAAATTAAGTTTTATCATCCTTTGCTATTTGATTCGACTAGCTTTTTAAATGTTGGTTGTTTTGTATTTTCACCTCACAGTTGGGATGTGCTTTCAACCATTTTTATACTTTTCGGGGCACGCCGGGACATATCAATAACTCTTTTTCAGATCGACGATTTGTGTTGAACCCTTACCTGCTTACTAGATTGCTTGAATTTTAGTTTCTGGTAGGATTTTTATCAGCTTCCCAATATGAACATGTAGTTTAAAATCTTGCATCGCATTTTTCATGAACTCAAACTTGCTTACAGCGCTGACCGTTATTTTTTTATCCCCTCCGTGGCCCACTTTTCTGCAGCAGAAATAGCTAATGTATTCATTAGATGTGTATAAATGCTCTCCATTTGGATATATCCAAATTTCATAAAGAATAACTACTCTGATGCCATTGGTAGATGGAAAATTGACTAAGCTTTCCATTTAATAAGTTTAATTTCCCATTAAATTTTATTTATCCATTGATAGAACCTTTGAAATAAAAAAAAATGCTCCGTAAAGAAGTATGATTTTTTTCACTAAAACCGGAATTCAAATCAGGTTTGCGCAAATACATAGCCAATTTTCATGCAATATCAACATTGCAATTGTTTTTTTTTTTTTGTAAATCCAGTGCTTAATAATACTGATTTCGGTAATATTGTTAAGACGACATAAATCTTAATCTAGCCAAAAATAAATATCATTTGAAATCTACTTGCGGAAAATCGGTAAACATTTCAAATACCTTAATAACAAGCTTCGCTGAATGAGAACATCATAAATCTTATTCTTAACGAAATAAGCCTAAAGGAACTCCTGTTGCTCGCATTAAGTCAAACACCGAAACATTTTGCCGCCTCTCGGTGATTTTTCTCTCAGTCACCTTCGCTAACACGTATCTGCAAACACGAAACTTTCTTAACGCACCAGCCAGCTTGTATCAATTAAGATCCATTTCAAGTGTGTGCTCCCCCATATTTATTCTCCAAGCAGTCCCCCGATCAGAATACGACTGACTACCTCAACTTCTTATACTTTTTCTACAAGACAACGAAAAACGGTTGCCGGAGGACTACCCCAAAATCTCAACCGAGACGGAAAAACTTTCTCTGCACCGGCGACGGCTATGTTTAAGGCATTGATGCGAATGATATAGATGTTACGGAAATTCCTCGTAAATGGGGTTCCGTGGGAAGGAAAAGCTGCGAACAACTTTTATCCTTCATATCCTGGTCGGAACGTTTTTTTTCTTTGCCGGTCTTTTGTGTCTTGGATTTTTCGTAGTGCTCGAGGGAATTGAAGGGTGATGGCTATTCACTTTTCGGTAATTGACTAGTGTTTTCTGTTTTACCCAAGTGGCTAATTGTGTTATATCCGGTTTTTGCAGCAGAGTAGATCAGTAATCAATATTATGGAATATAATAAAACGATTGTCAGAATTGTATATTATGGACGAAAAATAAGATGTGATAAGATTTAATTTAGCCTTTATAAATTGTAGAAGGTAAAAACGAAAACATAACTTACGAACCACCTTAATATTAATTTTCGATGAAATTAGTACGAAGTTCATGAAATTATCTTACGACGTTGTATTAAAGAGATAAATATATATAGTATAATAAATAAATAGATTGTTTTAATCGAATTTTTTTTGCAATTGCCTTATTTTAAATAAATCTACGCATATTTTTTAAATATTTTAACGATCCGGACGAAAAATAATAGAAAAGAAATGTTGAAAAATGCCTTAAAATGCATTACAGCTAACCATTTTTAAAGTGAAACCTATATGACGCAAGCAGTAAATTTTATCAAAATGCCCGATCTAAGTTCCTTCAAGTCTTAAGTTTCCTTCAAGCCTACTGGAGTAGTAGTCACCTTTTCTTAAAAAATAACTCCCCAATGTGGAATTTTAACTCAATTCATTAAGGAACTCTATTAAATTTGCAGAATTCTTCAGGAAAACTCGGATGGATCGTATTGGTGGCCACGAATCCGTATAAAATTGCCATTTCAAATTTGCTAAAATTATTCTGCATGGTTTCTAAAAACTTTCCCAAATCAGGAAGCTTACGTGTATGCCGAGTAATGCTAAAGCTACAAGAACATACAATATCTGCTTTTTAGCAGACAATTTATTTCAAGGTTTATCTAGGTCAAACGATTGTACCATAAATCGAAGAATCTTGCCAAAAGGCACATATAGACACAGTGGAGGGGCATTGCGCTGCTCTGCCTTAGCCCCTGTACTCTGGAAACCATTTCGTTTCTTTGATAAACTGTACAACACCATTTAATTCGATAGAGAAAATTTCAGTCAGACGAAAGAAGAAGAAACAGGTTTTGCAAGTGATATCATTCTTCCCCTCGCTAGAGCCGGACTTTGGACACAGCTCCGATAAAAATCGTTGTCCACCGACTCGGCCTAGCTTCCTCAGAAGAGTATTAGCAAAGTACTCAGTGAGTAAGAGTGCTAACTTATCGTCGCAAATGAGCATTTCCCTGCAAAGAGCATACTATTTCATTCTGATACTATTTCGATAATGGCATACTTCTTAAGAGCGGGAGATTTTTCAATGCGCTCAATGACAGGGTGCAGTGTAGCTTCAGCACACTTGTTTTACATAAAAAGCAAAAATAAGCTATGACTGCAAGAATAACAAAGGACCAATTGACTTTTTGATATGGAATCATAAGCACAGCTCAGACATATAGATCGCCAGTGGCTTTCCTGCTTTTGAAATAAACACAACGCTAGTTTCCCGACAAAAAGAGCATTTCCTTCAACTATTTTAGCGTTACTGCTGGATATCAGCAGTCAGGTTCCAGGTTTTTTAACGAATTGATTTGCACCAAGATCGAGGACTATATAACAGGAAACAAACCAGCATGATTTCTGATCAATTTTCGCAACAACAGCTGAATTATCCTTGCCACGAAAATTGTTAAGACTAGCGACACTAATAATATTCTTGACAGGAATGCAAATTTGTGGATCTCACAGACTGAAGCGTGTTATCAGGCATTGGTACGTATTGCAACAATTCAGCTGTTTACATCCCATGGTTTTTAGATTAATACTAGTCTCCTCTAGTTTCTGATAGACAGAGAAGCGGATCAATAGGTGCTGCTTTAGAATGATAGTTTATTTTAACCATTCAACGTCAAACCGAATTCCTGTGCGGATGCTAGACCTTCCTTCAACATATCTAGACAGCCACCCAAAACAGAAGCTGTGGCGCCATTAGCCAAGAGAAACTCCGCATATGATTGTCGCTTGGTCCTCTTCATGGATAACTGCCCTAATGTCTGAGCCTCCTGCTTTGGGTTGTGTTTGACGGACTCCGAGTCCTTTGATTTATCATTCCTACAAATAAACACAATGATATCCTTTCGAGCTTTCTCAAATGTAGTACGTCATCTTCATTTAAGATAAAAGGAGCCCGCATTGGTTTTCAACAGGCTCGCCAATTTTGGATGCCCTCCAATCCTCCGTCTCAAGTTAAGGGCTGAACCACATGACGATTCCCATGATTTTCTCTTGATCAGAATGGAAGCAGTGAATCCATGTCTTGCATCTGGGCCGACTAGGGATTTCATCCTTATCGCCTTCAGTGTGTTGCCTGATCAAATTTCATCCATTTCGGGAATCGCCTGGTTGTACAAACTAACCGAACGCTGATTTTCACATACCGCCAGCATGACTCTTCTATACAGTAGTCACCGTAGGCAGAGGACACGACTTGACTTTCTGTACCTTGTGGCAGACTGCTAGACAGTCAATTTTTTGCATAGGTCATTCCATTTCCTTTGCTGGCATCAATCGAAGCCCAGATGAGACTCTCTTTACCCCTTTTGTTAAAAAACGGTACGGCTCAACTGACCTCTGTTGTTTCTGAATAGAGTTTGTAGAGTTATGAGGAAATGGGGGGTCTCCAAAAAATTTATTTGGCCATTGAAGGGGCTGCTTTACAAAATGTATGGGCGGATATTTTTTTCAATAATTTCTCAGAAATTTTGGAGGCTGTTCTCCTAGCTCTGATTGAATGCTTGAAGAGATAGTGGTACTGGAATTAGCACTAATGGACTCATTTACCGTTGTTTGCTTGCTACTCTGCCTACAAACGAGATTCTGGTCTTTTTTGGGCCAAGTTTTTGTGAATAAAGTCTCGATTCTATTCGAGAAAGGAGTTGAGGATTTGCTAGAACCCAATGAAGCTAATCATTTCTCATATGTGTGTAACTTCCAATAAACTTAGATTTGGCTCATTTGCCGTAAGTACACTTCCCATGGCTTAAGTGTTTGTTTTAACAAGACGAAAATGGTTGTTTTAACTCTTAGCCATTCAGGAAGCAGATTTCACTCCATCATCATTTGATAAATGATGGTATGGAGTTCGTTTTGCGCAAGTTATGTCAACCAGTATTGGTCATATATTTTTTGTTTTATTGTTTTTTCGCCTGATTTTATATAAGTTCAAGAGCCAAATTATTTAAATGGTTTAAAAACTCTAATTTAAGCTACAAACCGAATGAAATCTAACGAATGATTAATGATTTCTTAAGGTGAGAGTTTCAGCGGTGTGAAATATCTAAGCATTTTTAATTTTTAATTTTTTAACTCTAAGCATTTTTAATTTTAGAAGTGCTTATCTTTTTGAGGCCAAGAAAAGAGTGTTTAAAAAGGCACTCAAATAAACTAGCAAAGCTGAAAATATTTTATCAAATACGAATATTACTTAATATCCCGCTCCATGATAAACATTCCTTACTTACCTGCAACGAATTATTCGTAATTTCAAAATTCTGCAATATCTAAATCAATTCAAAAAAGCATTTGAAAGTCATTTAAATTTTCAAATTGGCATAAATTAAGTATGAATGAATGCTTTCATACGTAACACAAACTCAGATCCCGTCTTGCTTGCAGAATGTACGCAAGCCGCCTATGTACTCCGAAAAGTGTTTAACAACTCAACAAAAAGCCCATGCTGTTGACGTTGCATAAACATAATAATAGAAGACAAGTACAAAGTGCTACTACAGGGTCATACAACAATAGTCTGGCCTTCTCACTGGAATCTGTAACTGAATACATTCCACTTCGGCTATTAGTCCTCAAGTCCTTTTTCATTGAAGTCAGTCGGATGCAAAGTTTTAGCCGAAAATGGATTAACAGTACGATTTCATATACGGTACGTTTTCTACCTAGGCAGGCTGATGCTTACCGAAATTTCATATAGACTTGCATAAACGAATGTATTCACTAACCAGTTAGAGAAGTGGCATGGCATGTGTATATGAGGAATGAAGCTGTGTCCTTTTGAAAGACGGCAGAAATGTATCTTTCTATGGGAAAGACTTTGCTGAGGCAAGGGTTTTCAGTATTTATATATGTAAAAGGGATAATGGATTAACAATTCAGAAAATTCTATTCAGTTCGAGATAACGGTGGTCGGACAGCTTTTGTCTGAATGGAAATTAGATGGAGACAACTGGATCAGACTTGTGGATGCAAAAGGGTTGAGCAGCCTTGAACTCATAAGATTCAAGATACTAAAGATTTTGTGTAAAATATTTATATTTCCTTGTCTATTTAATAATTGTCAGGTTTGCATTGCATATTAATTGAAACGATCCAAGGCAAGCATTAAACTTGACGGAAACAAAGTCCGAAAAAAGCTGAAAAATCTAAAAATTTTATTTTGAAATTTCATCTGGCAAACTTATGGTCGAAGTGCGGAGTTCATATTTTCTTTAATTTGCATGCACTTAGTGATAGTGTTTGGAGATACCAAGCGAATTGACAGAATGCACTCGACTGTATTTGTTGCTGCATCATTTCAAACGATATACGTGCTTCAGCTTCATAGCTCCACCGCAACTTTTTAAAACATAAGTACCGCTTGAAATAACATCTAAACAACATTTTTGACATAAACTACATTGTTCGAATCATGAAAATTTAGATTAAGTCATCTTTTTTTTGCTAAGGATTATTTTTTTCCTTGACTAAAAAGTTTAGTCACAAGAGAGTAACGATTAACATCCTTTTTCATGTCCTACACTTTTCAAAATGATTTCTATTGCTCTTGTAGGTAGACAACACAATTTTAAGTGTACACACTCGAAGGCTCATTATAATGTCAGACGGTCGGATTCAACGGAACGACTTTTGACAAAGTGGACTTAATTATCCCGATTTCGTAAAGTGTTATCCTATTTTCAGAAAATCCATTTTATTTTCGTGCACATATCAAGTACACGTATGAGTTTGTCGGAAACTTAATGGGAAACTGAGTAGATTAAGTGAAAAAGGTCATTGCTTTGTTTTGTCTGCTTCAGTTGATAAGTTTGGAAACACGTTTTAATTTACGTATATTTGATATTAAAACGGGATTTTTAATTCAAGTATCCCCAAATGGTTTGAAAATGTATTTTGAGGGTTTGAAGTTAGATCGAGAGACGTTATTCAAATTAATATGGACCTAGTATTTAAGCATACCGGACCATGTTGCAGCTAACTTCATGTTAAAATGTCATCATTTAACCACATTTTACAGTATGTGTCATTTCATCAAAGTATAAACAACATTTTATTTTTTCGTGCGACGACTATGTCAGCTTTTGTGCCTACAATACTCCATTCGCGGGAAGCATTGGTATTTTGCTTCCATCTGAAGAAAAGTGCAGCAAAAAGTCATTGGCTGCTGTGTGGGGCTTACGGAGAGCATGCTCCATCAATTTCAACTTGTGAGTACTAGTTCCGATGTTTCAAAAGCGGTGATTTTGACACAACTGAAAAGGAGTTAAATGATGGCCATCAACGTTTGCAGACGCCGAGTTTTAGGTGATTTTGGACAAAGACCCGTGCCAAACTCAAGAAAAACGTGCAACAATGTTAGGCATGACTCACCAAGCCATTTCGTTGCGGTTGAAAGCCATTAGTTTGGTCCAGAAGGTCGGAAACTGGTTGCTTCACGAACTCAAACCAAAAGATGTTGCACGGCGTGTCACTATTTGCTCCTTTAACTGTACAAAGCGAAGTCGTTTTTGGATCGTATTGACATTGGCGTTGAAAAATGTATTCAGTACGACAATCCAAAGCACAAGAAGGCGTATGTTTAGCGCGGCGAACCCGGGTCATCGACGCCAAAGTCAAATATCCATGTCAAGAAGGTAATGCTCTGCATTTGGTGGAACCAGAAAGAAATCGTGCACTATGAGCTTCTGAAAAGTGGTCACCCTATCGACGTGACTCTCAACAGACAAAAACTGATGCGATTGAAGCGAACGATTGCGGAAAATGGCCGGAATGGGCAACCAGACATGAGTCATTGGTCTTCCACCATGTCAATGCTCGGCCTATCCTATCTCGATGGTACCGGATGAGAAATTCTAAACAACCCACCTTATAGCCCAGACATTGCAACATCAGACTACCATTTGTTCCGGTCGATACAGAACGCCCTTACGGGAGTATGCTTCACTTCAGTTGAACCTATCAAAAATTAGTTTAATACTTTCTTCGCCTCCAAAGACGAGGAGTTTTATTGACACAGAATCTATGCATTGGGAGAACAGTGGGGAAAACATTGCTAGAGATGGGCAATGCATTAAATAAAATACATTATACCAATTTAGCACAATAAAATTTCAAAATTGAAAAAACAAACCCCTAAAACTTACTTGTTTACCCAATACATTTTTGAATGATGGCAAGCTCATGGCTTGAACTTTAGTTTTCTTAAAAACAGGGGAATAACGTGCATAAATTTATAATGTCCGCAGCTTGTTTCTATGAGATGCAGATTCATTTCTCGCATAAAATTCTTATTTTCCGGGTCTTGTGCAATTTGGCAATCCTCAGCACTTCTCCCTTTATGCACTGGAAATTCTCTTTTTCCTGCCATTTTGTTAATTCTTTTCAGGGATAGTGTTTTGTAAATGCTGAAAGAGGCAATACGCAGAAAATTTACTATAGCAACCGAATTTGATCGTTTTATCGAATGCAAGTCGATTTAATGTGCCAAGAGTCTAGCCAAATATAAAGTAAATCTGCCAGATTTCAGTGCGAACGTACATAGTATATGTGCTTGGGTATATTTCTGTTAGTATAAGTTACATTTATTTTTAGACTAAACTTAAATTCCGTTAAACGTATTCGGACAAAATCTAAGGCATTACTAGCTTTCACAACAATTCAGTCAATGTGATCGTCAAATGTGCATGATTGCTTCAGCAGTACTCCTTAATCGAGCACTTTCGCTGATCTATTTAAAGGTGTATTCAAAAGTGAGTACTCATAGATTGCAGGATTATTATTGCGTGTGTAAGATACAATCGTATACTTTTCAGGATTAATAGGGATATTGTTATTGGAATATCAGCCGGAAAATCTGTTTAGATACTGCAATTCATTGATATCATTAAATTTTCTCACAACTTTGGAAATTTTTAGCGTCATCGACGTAAAGCAGAACAGAAGATGACTGCAAAATGGATTTTACATCATTAGTAAACAAGGCGAATAGTAAAGGGCCTAGGTGACTACCTTGTAGAACACCAGACTTGGTTTTCATTTCAGATGACAAGTCACCGCGAAAGGATACACGTTGGGCTCGATTCGTCAAGTAAGAGTATAGCCAATTTAAAAACAAGTTACAGGGTTGAAAGAAATAAAGCTTAGCTAAAAGTATAGAGTGATCATGCTTATCATTACGACTTCCTTTCTTGAGTATAGGAGTGACGGTGGAGTATTTCCACAAAAGAGGGAAGATGCCTGCTTTTAAGGGTGCATTAAAAAAATAAGACAGCACAGGTAGGCTGTCACTCACAATATTTTAAGACTAAATTAGGTATGCCATTCGAGCTAGGTGTTATATTATTGTCAAGTTTATTTACAAATGTATAGAGTCGACAGAAAACCAAGTTTTCCCATACTTTTTCTCCACAAGAACTACTGGTGATATCTTCGGACCAGCAAATAGCTCAACGATTTCCTGCTTTTACATATCCCAAATTATTTCGTTTACTTCTCCTTATTTTTAGACAAACGTCTTAATTGTCAGGAGAATTTGGTTTCTTTTTCCTCTATGAAGTGAATAACCATGGTAATTCATGGTTGAAACCTGTTGAAAAGTTGTTGCTGAACTTACCCTACAATTTTTTCCCCGTTTCCAGCTTTTGTTTCTACTTTCAAAGTCGCTACAGTAGAAATAAGCTAGCAGTCCGCAGTCAAATCTTCTATTTCGATGCTTGCGGTGGAGGTCCATTGTGTTCAGGACCCTAACTGGCAGATATCCATCGTGTTTCACTACCATAGAAATCCGCACAAGAATCTGATTGCTCAACGCTGGCTTTTTAGTTGGCTCAATCAAGTAAGGCTGCTGGTTCCCAGAATCACAGTGCCTGCGCTTATTATTAGTTTAAATTTGGTTTCCCGGTTACTGATATCTTCCACAATAATCTCGATATTTCACCATTTTAGGATCTATTGGCCCATACTCAGAGTGAACTCAGGGAGTCGCAAGAAATTAATTCTCAAAATGCAATTGTTTATGACTTTGGCGAACAGAAATCGATAGTTGAACAGTTAATCGCCTAATCGAACTTGACGGTAGATCGCTAAAGGATCAATCTTGTTAAACCAGTGTCAATAGTTATGATGCAGTGTTCTCTGCCAATTTGTCCGCACAAACATAAATCTGCTTCTTCACGATTTAGCCTTGAAACGGTGATGGTAATGCTGGGGGCGTCGGCCCTCTTAGCCAATATTTGCTTCCTGAAGTTCGTTTTTACTTGTTCCTCGCTCTCTCAGCTCAACCAGTCGAATTACTTACTCGAACTGGGCTCTGTCTTGGTTTTCTTCCTGCTGCTCATGCTGGGTAGTAACTCAGTCTCATAAATGGCTCATTAGAGCCACCTGTACGTCTTAGTAACTGAATCAGTCCATTCTCATGTCCATCTGTCTGTTCGTAGAATTGTTTCGTTAATTCCACAACTCAGTCACTAACTGGCTTCAGTCTCGACTCCTGATACAAGAGTAGGTTCTTCGGCCATATTTTAGCTATCGGATTGAAGACCGTGAAAAGGCGTAGGGTTCTTCTTTCTAATACATCCGTTTCTGCAATGGTAGTCTTTGGCCAAAACGGGGATGCATAAGTCAGGATAGGCCGTATCAGGGTCTGATAGCAAATAGATTTAGCTTTGGTGGCCACACCCATCTTTTTGGCAAAAAAAGTGGTCGTATGCGTCGAAATGCAGATTTGGTAGCTTTGATTTTCCGCTGCACAAAGGGATTAAATTTTGAAAATTCATAGAAATTGAATCCAAAGTTCTTCAGAGATGGGCCAGGAGTAATCTAAGATGCTTCGAACGAGACAGCTTGATATGCCCCATACTTGGAAGGATTGCGAATTATGCATAGCTGAGTTTTACTGCTGTTTGGAATGTTGCCCCATTTGTCAAAGTAAAGACTTAGTTCTATCAACTTTTCCAGGCTCCTCGCTGCTTTGAATGGGTTTTGACTCGACGTAAATAAGAGCATGTCATCAGTATATTGGGCGATTTGGGGTTTGCCACTTCAAATAAGAGCATGTCATCAGTATATTGAACTTGGGGTTTGCCCACTGGAATAGGAAGAATTGAATTGTTCCAGTGACAGAACCTTGTGGCACTTCTGGTGTCATTGGCTCCATGAGAGAGCTGTTTGGAAAAAGTTTAAGTCATACTCCTAGGTGTCCTACAACGTCGTTTTTTTGCTAGTCGAACTGCCTGTCGTAGGTCTCGATTTGGTAATATATTGATGAAAACTTCAGTGCATGTATTATCCCGATATTCTAAATTCCCTGTTGTGTAGGCGTATAGTACCAGCCTTTCAATTTACGGCGTAAATCTTTACAGGATTTTCTCTGACATCCGCATTCGGTAACAAAGCTGCGAACTTTATATCTGCTTCACATAGTTGTCCTCGTATCGCATATCTAGTGCATTAATCAAAACTGCTAGATTCACTGGCATAATTTGAAAGACCTTGTCTGCTAGCTCCTGTAGTGCCAGAACCAGGACTGTTGGTTGTTCTAGCTTACTTAAGTCGCTACTTTTTCCGGTAGCTTCGAACTTTATTTTGTAGATGCTTCAAATAGTTTTTCCATCCAATATAGAATTATATGTTTCGTTATGTTTTATATATTTGCGTATGTCGTGCTGTCGGTAGTCAGAATTGAGACTGCTGTGTTGGTTTCAATTACTTTGGTTCGTTCCATGTTTTCCATTATTTTCTCAGTTCCTTCCATTTCCATTTTTACTTTACCGTCCTTATTGTTTATTCTTTCTTCGACGCATCTGACGTGGTTGTTCAGGTTTTGGCTAAGATTTTCAACGTTTTTTTTTCTCAAATCTATGAAATTTTCTTTCAAATTTTTTATTGCTGCGTGCTCTTCTCAAACTTGCTACCCAGGTTCATTTTCTTATGGATTTAATTTGAAGAAAGATACACTTCATACGCTTGAGCATGTACATCAGAGCATTCCTGGAATCGTTATTCGATTGTCTGCATCCCTTGTAGGACTCTCTTGACTATCTCGTGACCCAACCGATTCAGGATACAGTCCTTCGGATGTTAGTGCGTTAGTTAAGTGGTTTATTCATTTTGCTTTGAGAAGCTCACTGCATCTCACTGTTTTCAGTGTTTTTCACTTTTGTAAAAAAAACCCGCTTCTGACACTACTGTCACCTGTTTTGGGCTAAAAAAATTTTTTGGGCATTTAACGATATGAACATCAATCAAGGGTTGTTCTATTTGAAAGTAATGGTATCTAAAAACTATAAATCGGTGAAACAGGGTTTTTTAGAGGGTTTTTTAGAGGGTTTTGATTTCAAATTTGAACATAACAAAAAGTATCAGTCGGATGGGCTTATATTTTTTTTACTAATGTTCGAAGAACATTAGTATTAAAATCGATTCGGCCAAAAATTCATATTTCCATATATATATATATATATATATATATATATATATATATATATATATATATATATATATATATATATATATATATATATATATATATATATATATATATATATATATATATATATATATATATATATATATATATATATATATATATATATATATATATATATATATATATATATATATCTATATATATAAATATATATATATATATATATATATATATATATATCATCAAAAAATTTCAGTGAGATAATCTCGGGAACGCGCCATCCGATTGAGCTGAAACTTTCAGGATACATTGGCGTATATGCAGAATAGGTCCAGGTCTCACTAAATGTCAGTTATTGTTAACCTTTTGGCGCCGGCGGCCATTTAAGTGATATTTTTAATATACCTATTATTTCGTACACAAATAGTTTTCGCAAAAATAAAGTTGACGAAATAAATTTCGAACATGTTTTACATGTGAATCGGATAATGCTTTGGAATTTTTTAACCCTATGTGTGCGCTTGGTGCCTAAAAAGAGAACGGGAAAATTTGAAAATTTTTAAATTGCGATAACTTTTGACAGAGCTATTCAATCATTACGAAATTTTCAGGACATATTGGTATTATTTAGTTGTAGATTTATGTAGCTTCTAATGAGCGTGCTGACAACCCTGTAGCTAGGGCAGGCACTGAAAGTGAAAACTTCCAAATCATCGTCTCTCTTGAAAAAATGCCGTTTCTTCAAAAAAAATCCATTCATATGTAAATCTTGTGCTTTGTTTACAAAACCAAAAAAAAAAGAAGATATGGTATAACGGGCGCCCCTGGTAACCCTTGCCCAATTTACCTATATTTTTAGCATCAAAAACTTCTGTTCACGGAAACTCACGATCCAATGAGCAGAATTATTTGAAATTCACAGAATATATTGGTCTTAATTAGGACCAGGTCTGATAGAAGTGATTTTGAAATGCGGGCGATTCTGTGCCAGTGGTGCCATATTGAAAAATCACTAAAAAAGTTAACTGCTTTTAGCCCTATAAATTCTGATTGAATTGTTCGATTTTGACGAAACAAACACAATTGCTGGACCTTACTTTAAGCCACGTTTGGTAGAAATTTGGTTGAAAAATTCGGTTGGAGTTGCCAGCTATGATAATTTTGGTGTCTTCATTTTGAAAAAAAAAAATTGGAAGTGAAAACATTCAAACCATCGAATATTCAAAAAAATGTTCGTTTCTCACAATAAATCCAATCTGTATATAAATCTTATGTTTTATCTACACGTTCAAAATAAAACTTTTTAAATTTCATGTCGGACAAGAACGGTAACCCTTTCTCAGTTAACCTATATTTCTAGCATCAAAAACTTCTGTTCACGGGAACTCACGAACCAATAATCAGATACAGCTGAAATTTACAGAATGCATTGGACTTAAGTAGGACCAGATTTGATAGAAGCGATTTTGAATTGTAGGCAAGTCTGTGCCAGTGGTGCCATCTTGAAAAATTACAAAGAAAAAAAACTGCTTTTTGCTCTATGAAATGTGAATAAGTTACCAGATTTTCATGAAATTGACACAGTAGCTGAACCTTACTCTAATCTCTGTTATGTGGGAATTCGGTTGAAAAATTTGATTGGTGCTACCAGCTATGGTAATTTTTGTGTCATTGGTTTTGAAAATTCGCTCAGGAAAATAAAACTTTTTGTACTATAACTTCCAGTGCAGTCATGAAATCAATACGAATTTCATACAATTAATGAAACCTGTCATAAGCATTATTCAGGCCAAATTTGGTTGAAAAGCCACGAAAGGGTTGCCAGCTATTGTAGGTTTTGTGTTTAATTGCAATATCTTTATTAAGCGGTTTTATCGTAGAATTTTCAAATGGTGATGATATTGTAGTGACAATAAACAGCAAATATTAAGTTTTCGATTATTTGAAAAAACTTGCTGCAGGTAACCCTAAATTTCCTTATGCTCCTATAACTTCGAATGTAATATAACAACGTGAAGTAGATGTGATACATTCTTGGCTTTGATACTGGCAGAAGGTTGCCAGCATGAGTCGGTGGTGCTACTTTTGCATCAATAGTTGTGCTACTTTTGTATCAACAGTTCGTATTCATACCGGAAACATTTACAATGAAAATAAATAACCAATGTTTCAATTCCCAAAGCTCTGCAAATTTTTCGGATCGCAGCCCCAAACGCCAACTTCAGTTACAGTGCTGCAGGCATTGAGCATTTTCTTCATTGATGTTATATGAGATGCTGCTTTCAATATTATGTGAAATAAGCAACTGATAACGAATATAATTAACCCGTGTTTTGCTCTCATAAACGTTGAAATTCATGCCAGTGGTAATATCTGAAACCTTCCACCATATGAGTTATAATGCATTCTTGAGACCAAAGTAAAACGTGGCATTTGAAACAGTTTGGTCGTAATAAGCAGCACATGTGGTGGAATATGCACTCAAAACCTGCACGATTCTTCTACTGTTCTTCGAACATTAGTGTTTCTAGCGGTTCAGGTGCGCTAGAGTTTTTTATTTTATGTTCAGCTCTTTGGCTCTTGGCTCTTGGCTCTTGGCTCTTTTATATTTAATATTTGGCTTTTCACATTTACTTGCAAATGTTCTCATGAAAATGATCGCCAACTACCTCTTAAGAAGCCAATTCAGAGGTCCAATTTTTGACTACTTTTTGAAGCAATTAGTGCCGTATATCTTCAGTGACGTGACGTTGGTTTGCTACTAAAACGTCAATTGTTGTGGTCCATACAACTCAGAAAGCGATCTTTGAGTTTGCACAACTGAACATGAATTTCAAAAATTAATTCCCACAATTTGTAGACGCTGCTTCGGTGGAAAACTGTCCATGGCCATTTGTCAGACCTTACTGTATGAAAATAATCGTGACATTGATAGCTATAATCAGTTCATTTGCTAGTGATGAATTCCAAAATGCGGAACCTATAAAAAACACCTTTTGTTTCAATCAAATTACACTGTGAGTTGAAAATAAAAAAAAAAAATAATTAATTATAATAATGGAAATAGTACCTTTGGAACGGCGGTAAATTCCTGATCGCCCTTTGTAATTTGTACATTGAACTGGACTTAGACTTTGAAATAATTAACGAATATTGTTTTTACTTAAACTGAATCAATTAATTCTGATATGCTGGTTTAAGAGCGATTTTTATGTTGTCAGATTCCATAATATTATTGCCTTTTAGAACAATAAGCCTATTGAAATAGTAATGCAATCTCTTTTTCTTCGGTTCTCTCCCTTTTTATCGTAGCGAAACCAAAGCTAACTCTTTTCTTTTAGTATCTAAGTGACTTTCTTCTTTCTTTCCATAGAAACAAACGTGTCACCTACGCAACCCGTTGTGCATTTCTGACACATGCGAAATAATACGCCGGTTTTCTGACAATTGTATTCATTACGTATGTTTTTGAAGGGCATAATGAATTATCGTTGTCTTTCTTGTAAGACGAATCCTTTTATATCGTTGCTCCATTCAAAATCCTTTTGTACTTGGCACCATGTTTTCATGCTGAACTCATTTCTATCTTGGCACAGTTCTTAAGTGACGTGGTCTGAGTGGATAAATCTTTTCGCGAAAGTGACGAGCAAAGTGCACGAGTGTGGGAGTATGTTCCTGTAAACATAGGGTGCGGAATAAGTCATTTTCTTAACCATAGCCATCATGAAAGGTTGAAAAACAATTATTCCGATACAGCCTTAAAGACTTTGGAGCGTTCTCGTATCCTGACACGAGATAATTGCCTTTGGAAAACCGAGAAGTGTGAGATGTCTGCTCGATGAAATTCTCCACCGTGCAAATGCTTGTAAGCTGCTACTCGTTGGAGCGTTCGGCGATCTTTTTTACGTGCTTGCCTAGAAACGACAGGAACGTTAATTAAAATTTTCGAATCGATAAATCTAATTACTTAGTTCGTGTATGGTGTTGACATATGCACAAGGCAACGAACAAATTTTCGTGTAAGCCATGAGCGGATATGTGAAAATCTAAGAGTTTTAGTTGAAACTTTAATTGGATGGCCCAAATCAAAATCCAGTTCGTTGCATCAATTTTTGCTGAAAGCTGCAGGAAGATGTATGAAAGATGCTGTCACACTGCTGACCCATATCTTTGCAGGCTTTTAACAAGTTGAATGAAGTGAAAATTGAATTGCTTTGAATACGATGTACGCTAGTGACTGACGGGCATGACCATCTACATTTTGAGCTTATTGACTAAAAAAATTAATTATTACATATTGATATAATATAATTCGGAAAATAATCCAAATAAAATTTGTAAGGTAATATAGATTTATAATCTTCTCATGTTTCGAAGAACTTAAAGCAATTTTGCAAACTAAGTGTATTTCTAATTCAAAACTTATTCCAAACCCTCCCTTTTTCGCGTTCATTTAACCGGAAAACACATCCTCGGCCTATTGAGACTAAAACTACTCTTGTCGAGTATTATGCGTATATTGAGTGGTGAATTGATCAGCCATCGGTCATTATTTCGATGATTACTGCAACGTTTAAATTCCTTGCCTAGCTGAATGGGATGCATCGAGTCTACCCTGGTTACATTTGCAGAAAGGCCAGGCACAATATGTTCTCAACGGGATGCACTGAAAAGCAGATTCAATTAACCTCTACACAGGGCAAATGCAAGGAAGATTGCAGTCGATGCAGTTCATGAAATAGGGTCTTTGTCGGCTCGGCATAATGGTCAGTACTGGATACTTGATCAAGTAGTAAGTGCAGAATTCATTCTGATGCACCCCGTTCGAGATGAATTGCAGATACGGTGTTGGAAATGACGACGATACTGATGATGATGAACTGAGTAGCCTGCAATTTAAGCTTGTTTCCACCTTTTGTCTATCGGCTGGTCAGACTGTTTATTGTACTTAATGCAAATGGAAATGGAATATTAATTTGTTTTCGACTTATCGTGCTGAGTGGACGTGTTGATTTAATGATTGAAAGTAATGCGCTTTAATTTCCAATACTACTGTCAGCAATTAAAATAGCTCCGTTTTTGCTGCATGAAATGTATTTTATGATAATTTATTTTTCAAGTGTAATTGCAGATATAAAAATTATAAACAAAATAATTCACTGTGATGTCGATGAGAATTTTTTTTTTTTGATTCGTTCATAAAAGAGATGTATTCATCTCTCATGTATACCTGATAAAAAATAAAGGCTTGGAGTTTTGAAATTTTCTTTTTTTGCATTCAAATTCAATCCGACATTATCTCTTGCAACCGTTTAGCTCATCAGCTGCGGTAACCACTTTGCTTTCATCATTGGAGTGGTCACTGAAAAGTTTATTAAATTTGTTATCATCCTCTCCATTTTTGATTATTTTAATATCAAGCTACAATAGATTCTCGAGATGCTATTTGTACGTTTTGAATTTCTGTTTTTTCTGAATTTCTATATTATAGTTGGTATACATTCTGGAATTTCGGATACAGCATCATACATTTGTTATATCCTTCCAACCATTTAACTAGCTGTATTACATCAACATTATTTTAGCGGGTGAGCCCAAGATTTGGAGCTTGGTCGCGAAATCGGGCAATTATGTGTACTCAAATTTATTCGCCCCAATCGGCTGCAATTGCTTCGCTTGTCTCAAAAAAGAATCGTAAATTTCAGGCTTTATTTGCTTGAAACTAAAAAAAAACATTACGAAAAAAAATTGGTCAAGGCCTAATATTTGAGAAATTGGCTCGCGCTTACCTTTTTTTTTATAAAGTTTGGAAGACTATGGTACTATATTCATACCCCTAAACCAGCGGGAGTTTTACACGTCAGTTTGTCATCACTCCGTTTCCGTCAAAAAACGTGAAGAAGCGTAAAGCCCTTGAAAATTCCAGGTACGAAAATTAGATTCTAGTATTTGCCAAATTAGATCAAGTTCCGAAAACCCAGTGACTCTTCAAGAGTTGTCTTATACAACTGGGGACAAAACTCTCCATACACCCTCAAAATTTCATGAATTTAGTAGAAATGCAAATATTTATGAGAATTTTATATGCAACTTTACTGCAAATGTATTTTTATTAACATAAATTTAAAAAAAAATTACATTAATTAACTTATCAAAAACACAAGAAAAAACGAAATTCAGTAGGGACAAAAGTGTTCATACATTGATCAGATTGTGTACTCTGATCTTCACTGCATTGCTTTACTGTTGTTTTTTTTTTCAAAGAACCGTTGTATTTTCTATGAAATGCGTGAATACGATCTAATGATTAGTTTATTTTAGTAATCTGTGAGCAAAGGGAGTGAAAAATGAGGAAGCGTAAGGAAGTTAGTGTTGAAATAAAAAATTTAATTATTGCTGAGCACAAAATCATACCACGCAATTGGAGTTTTGTTTAATTTGTCCCATGTCACTGTCCAATACATTGTTCAAAAGCATAAAAACACAGGATCAGTGGAAAATAAGCCAAGAAATGGACGACCAAAGAAACTTTTCAGGCGGGATATCAGCATGATCTTAAAAGAGGTCGACAAAAGCCCAAGGATCACCGGTCGGCAACTGGCGGAACATGTCGCTAATACTTTGAATAAGTGTGTTTAACCTAAAACCATCCGAAGAATCTTACGTTCCGATGGATATGCAAGTAGAGTTCCTCATAAAAAGCCGCTAATATCTGAAAAGAATAGGCAGCTTCGACTTGAATTCGCAAAGTGATATTTAGGAAAGGATTTAGAGTTCTGGAAAATTGTCTTATTTACTGATGAAAGCAAGTTCAACTTGTTTGGTAATGATGGCAAAGAAAGAATCTGGGAACAAAAGGGAACAGCATTGCAACTGAAGAATTTGATACCAACAGTAAAACACGGCGGTGGCAATGTGATGGTGTGGGGTGGAATTGCAGCTGGTGGGGCTAGCAGATTGGTCTTTATAGACGGTATTATGGACCAATACTATTATAAAAGACTGTTAGAAGAAAACTTGGAACCTTCCGTGGACAATTTGGGTCTTGGCCGGCTTTGGATATTCCAACAGGACAGCGATTCCAAACATACTGCACGCTTTGTAAAGAACTGGTTGCTTTGCTATGCACCAAGGCAGCTGTATACTCCTCCTCAGTCGCCAAATTTAAACCCCATTGCACATATTTGGGAACTTATGAAAAGAAAAATCTCGAAAGTTCACACCAGCAGCAAGGAATCACTCAAAACTGCGCTTCATCAAGCCTGGGGAGAAATAACTCCGAAAATCTCTAAAAATTTGGTGCATTCAATGCCACGACGGTTGCAGGCTGTTATTGATGCCAACGGCGGTCCAATAAAATATTGAAATATAAAATTATATTAAATAATGTGGAATTTTCAATTCAATTACATAATGTATGAACACTTTTGTCCCTACTGAATCTCTTTTTTTTTTTTTTTGTGTTTTTACGGTTATAAGCTAATTAATATAATTTTTACTAATAGAGAGATAATCTCTGGAGTGGCCGATCCGATTGAGCTGAAATTTTCGGAGAACATAGATGTATATAACAGATAGGTCCATGACTTGCTAGAATTCAGATATCTTAAACCTTTTGGCGGCGGCGGGCATTTAAATGAATTTTCAGGTGCTCCTATATTTCCAAGCAGTGTACATTTTTGTTCAAAAAAAGTACTAGGAATGAAAACTTATTATGTTTTAAGTTTTTTTATGTTAAAGAAGTTGAAATTTTGAGCCTTGTGTAGGCGCTGAGTGCCTAAAAGTAGGCAAAGATTTTTTTTCAAAATTCGAATGTCATAACTTCTAAGAAAAGCAATGGATCATCGTGAAATTTTTAGAGCGTATTGATGTAGACTAGAATTTTACACACATGGACTTTCAAGACTGTTCGAGCAACTCTGTAGCTACAGCAGGCTCCTGAACAAAAATCCTTCAAATCATCGAGTCTCCTGAAAAATTTTTGATTTTTGAAAATAAATTCAAATTATTGATAAATTTTGACTTTTGTCCACCAAGTCAAATAAAATATTTCAAAATTCAGCGGTAAACAAGAACGGCAACCCGTGATGAAATTACCTCTATTTTCAGCACTCAAAACTTCTGTTCACGAGAACTGACGATCGAATAATGCGATCAATATGAAATTTACAGGGAATGTTGGAATTTGCTAGGACCAGATCTGATAGAAGTGATTTTGAAAAACGAGCAACACTGTGGCAGTGGTGCCATTTGGAAAAATCGCTGGGAAAAAAAAATGGTTTTTGGCCTATAGCTTCCGATTTAGCCACCAGATTTTAACAAAATTCACGCAATAGGTGCACCTTACTCTAAGATAGATTTCGTAGAAATTTGGTTGAGAAGTTAGTATAGAAACGCCAGCTATGGCAATTTTTGTGTCCTAAATATTGTAAATTTGCTCAGGAAAATAAAGAAATTTTCCCTATAACTTCCGATGCAGTAACGAAATCAAAACGAAATTCATGTGATAAGTATATCTTGTTGCGTTTTTAATTCTGTAGGAATTTCGTTGAAAAACCGTGAAAGGGTTGCCAGCTATGATGAATTTCGTAATTTATTTACATTGCTTTATCGAGCGATGTTGTCATAAAATTTCCAAATGGGAATGATCCTGCAATGACAATTAACTACAAATATTTACGTTTCAAAAATTTAAAAAGTTTGGACGATGGTAACCCTAAAATTTAATTCACTCCTATAACTTACAGCGCAGCCATTCAATCGAAACGAAATTCATAGGCTGGGTTTAACACAACGTGAACCAGCTATGGTGCTAGCACATGATTGCCAGAACCGGACAATTTCGTAAATATCGCACCAACAGATGCTTCCATTTTCTATTTATAAGCAAACCATTTACAATAAAATAAGTAACCGATATTTAAATGTTCCGAGTTTTGGAAATTTTATTGTTTGTTACTTGAATCTATAACCAAGTTTATTAGCTTATTCATCTGCATCATCCCCCTTCTATGGTAAGCATAATTTATGACAAACGACTTCGATTATATAAAAGCACTAAAAGAATATATAAAAGCAAAGCATCTAAGTTATATACCTATATGCTTTTAGAATCGTCAAAAATTGGTGCAACTGCACCAAATTGTTTATATAATGTTATTTTATTTGAATAAAGCTCTTTGCCCTATAGCCTCCAGTACAGTCATGGTATCATAACGAAATTTATATGGCAAATTGAAATTATTGTAGACAATATTCAGTAGAAATCTAGTTTGAAAAACAATGATAGGGTTGCCAGTTATGATTGTTTTTGTATTTTTTGACATAGCTTTAGTAAGCGATTTTATCATAAAATTTTCAAATCGTAGTGGTTTTGTAGTGAAAATACACACCAAATACTAAGATCTAAAAAGTTTGAAAACTCTTGCGAATGGTAACCCTAAATTTCTTTTTATCCCTATAACTTCCAATGCAGTAATTGACTTCAACGTGAGGCAGATATGACTTATTTTTGGCTTCAGTGCTAGCAATGGACTGCTAGCACGAGGTGTTTTTGTTATTTTCGTACCAATAAATGCTTGCATTAAGTATTCACATCGCGAATATACAATATATAACAATATATATATGACAATACATACAATATACAATATATAAGACAATAACAACAATATAACAACAATATATAACAATACACTTAAAATCTGCACAAATCCTCTACTGTTCTTCGAACATTAGTGTTTCTAGCGGTTCTGATGCGCTAGGGTTTTTTTTTTTAATTTGTGTTGATAAAAATACATTTGCAGTAAAGTTGCATACAAAATTCTCATTAATATTTGCATTTTTTAATAAATTTATGAAATTTTGACGGTGTATGGAGAGTTTTGCCCCCAACTGTATATAGACCAGATTTTGCATATGCGAACCAGACTGTAGATTTCATTGCATTTGCAGCATCGGCGGCAACCACAAGTCCTCGCACTCTGATTTTGTGGGTGGTTTTTATGAAATTATTTCGGAAATTAAAGTATTATCTTCATAAATTTAAGCTTTGGATCAAAAAATGCCATGAAAAATCAGTTTTGATTAAAATCCACGAAAATAGCTCAAAATTAAAAGCTTATCAAAGCTTATTATCAAAATTATTTTGAATTGAAAACATTTTTATTATAAATTAGTTGCACATTCTTAGCCTAACTTGAAGTTTATGTCCTGCTGGCTTTTATTGGTTTGTTTCTAGAGTTTTTTTTACATAAATTTTTTTTTCTTTCAAACTAATGTAACAACCCAGTCTGTACAGCATTGGCTATAACTTGCTTAAACACTACCTTACACTAAAATTACAATCTAATCTATGCCTAATTATTGTTTCCTTAGCGTAATTACACCCAAATCTTAACCTTGGTCTTAAATCTAGCCCCTTCTGTTTGTCGGGAGGTCTATATAATCGAGAAGTGCATTCATAAGCTGCCACTGCAATGCTATCATTGCGCGGCTCATAAATGGCTCATTAGAGCCATTTGTACGTCCTAGTAACCGAATCAGTCCATTCTCATGTCCAACTGTCTGTCCGTAGGATTGTGTCGTTAATTATCTTTGCTAAATCAATCGATTCCTTTGAGATTGCCTCATGTATGTAACTTTTATGGAAAATTTTATGGAAACATCACATCATCGAGTTAACTACATCTAGTAAAGATATAGGCATATCTTTGGTAAATAAATACGATAACGATAGTCGTGCATGTATGTGCTTAAGTTATCGGACGATGTTTTCAATCGATTTCGAAGTTTGCGAGCACAAAAGAACGAAGGATAACCTGAGAGCCCACAAAGTAAAGTTGCTTGTAAGGGCTTGTTAAGGTGCACCAGCTTGATTTGAGGTTTAACCAGGCAACCAATCATATGCGGGCTTGTGTTTGTGTCAGCCAACAAAAAGACCTATATGACAGTTTGTTGCTTTCGAGCTTGTAGCAAGCACTTGCTCAGGGTCAATAGTTGCCAATAGAGTAAATAAGTTTTGATACTATTTACATTGAAACCACTGAGTTTACTTTAAAACATATTCCACATACTCATTATAAATACAATAGATTTGATGTGGTTTTTTGCTCTTCTTTATTATTCTCAATTTAAGCTGACTATTGTGTGTTTTTAATTTCGAGCCCTTCAGTGCATCAGAACGTAATTTTCTTCAACAGAACTTTCGATTATCATTGCAAATTGAATTCGTTTGTTTTCACATACATTTTAATTTTAATATATATATTTTATTATTTGTATATTAATCAATACAAAATGCAACCAGAATAAATGAATAAAACAAAATCAAAACATATTTTTTATATCATATTTGAAAAAAATGAAAATTTCAACCATGATTTTATTTTGCAGGTAAAAGTTTTACGCTGACAATCACCGTATCGACATCACCGCCCCAAGTAACCACCTACAACAAAGCAATTAAAGTTACGGTAGACGGACCACGTGAACCGAGATCGAAAACAAGTGAGTTCTAATATTGTCACTCTTAATCAATTGCTCATTGCACCAAAGAATTCATTGAAAC
Organism: Nemotelus pantherinus; assembly: GCA_963978885.1. Lineage (NCBI taxonomy): Eukaryota > Metazoa > Arthropoda > Insecta > Diptera > Stratiomyidae > Nemotelus > Nemotelus pantherinus. The sequence goes on along the minus strand of OZ022265.1, from coordinate 100,797,305 downwards.
TTATTTATTTGAAACTTTAAACTGATAGTCTAAAATCAAATGAGCACTTAAAAAATTTACATTGCGTCCTATTACCAATAGATAAATATCAAAGGATATAATCCTTTGTTCACTTTGCTAGATTCGCTTATGCCAAATCAACCGATTTATTCTAAAGACTTGAAAATTCAGAGCGGTGTGCTTACGCAAATATATCTATCTCGAAGATAAACCCTCGAAGGCCTTGCAATCGTAATTGACTTACAAACCCTAGCAAGAGTAAGTTCCGTTATTAATTGAAGAGGCTTGCAAGATTTCCTCAACGTCCGATTACATGTTCCGAATGTCTAATGAAATGTGTGCGATTAATTAATGCGAGAAATGCGAACTTTAGACTTAATCTTTAGTGCAAAATGCTTGAGTCTGAATATATGTAGAATCGAGCTATTGTATTTGCTGAATTGAATAATTTATTTTCATTCTACGCCAATGCATTCGAGATGCTAATAAATTTCGCAACCATAATTTAATGGAAATTTATACTAAAACTCGTTCCATTATTCATTTGCAGACATGTTTGTTTTGCAAGAAGTAAAGAAAAATAAAATCTTGAAAATCGTATTGTACGTCGTATTTGCACTTGGTCATGTCAGAGTTAAGAAAGTTGACTAGGATCAATAAATAATATTCAAAGAGTCATCACTAAATATGTGTATAGTGAAAAGTGTAAACGTATGTGTATAGCCTGCCACAGTACACCTGCATAGGTCAAAAAATGTTCGGTTACGTACTCTGAGTTTCAAATTCGTCGCATTATTAGACAATGCACTCAGCAATAATCGCGTTGTCTTGAACCTCTGTCAGTTTTTGGTTAGAAGCAATAGTAGCATTGAAAACAAAATCTCGACTCAGTGATTTAATTGATTTCATTTATCTATGCGGCGAAACCATTTCAGTAAAAGAATATACACTCAGAAAAATATGTTTCCGAAAATCAAAGAAAATATTTACTTGTTTACGAGATTGGAAATCTTCCACAAATCAAATAAACTTTTATTTGATATCCGTAATTTGAATAAATATCATGTAAAAATTTCTTACATTCAACGGAATACAACTTTTACTTTACCTTATTTCAAGTAAGTAATTTTCCTCAAATCTTGTAAATTATGTCTATGTATTTAGTAAATTATATCTACAACGCGAACATATTTTTCCATGTTTCAACAACAACCACGTTTCAATATTTGATGAAAAAAAAAAGAAACGTTTCAATATTTGATGAATGACTCTACACAAATAAGGTGTCGATAGCTTAGCTTGCTAACGTGTCAGTCAAAAGCAGCGATCTACCGCTCGGGGGTTCAAATTCCGCCGGGTTCATGGTTGACTTTGTTTGTCTTCAGTTGTCCTAACTCCATTGAATAAGTGTTACATTATACCTTTAATGATACTAGCGCTTCAGAAAATAAGAAAAAAATGTGGCACTTAAAAAAAAGAAAAAAAGGAAAAATGGAAAAATTGATATTGACTCTATTTGCTTTACTTATTTTTTATTTTTTCACTCCTTTTAAAGTAAACCACTCTTATGATATGAAAGGAGGGAGAGTTTTTGCGTGCCAACAACATGCGATGCTTTCAAGCGGTCCCCCATCTAAGTAGTAACCGCGCTCAGCACAGCTTAACTTCGGTGATCGTACGTGAACCGATTTATGCCAGATGCCAGAAACTATATCAAATTTTACTTGGGGCAAGTTCAATATTAGTTCTTGGAAATGAAGATATTTCTTTCTTTGGATTGAGTAAATATTTCTTTGGCGTAGAATCATTACCAATTTTCTTTGATAATGTGCTCATTTTTCTTCAAAAAATAGAAGTATTTTTCTGAGTGTAGAGGGAACATTAAAAAAAGACCGAATTCAGTTAAGATGATCCCAAACTTGGACAAGTTGAAAAAAAAGGAGTTGAAAACATTCATGCAAGAAAAAATAAAAATTAAAAAGATTTAGGATTTGCAAACGTCCTTGCGTTTAAGGAAATAGAGAAAATTAAACTGATAAAAAAGACATCGGGCTAAGTTATGCTGAAAAGATTCGATTGCGTGTGAAGAGTCAAGAAAACGAGAATACCAAACTTATGAACTTAGGAACAGTATTCAAGTATGCTACGTACAAACAATGTGAAAAAAGCGACACTAGTGCAGATATTGATTGTACAACGAGTACATCGTAGAAAAAATTCTGCCATTTTTGAAGTTTTAGATGTTATATATTGTACGCGGAGATCAAATTTGAGACGAGAGTCGTAGAAAGCGCCAAGGACTCCATGATTATCAAACAGAGCACCTGAAAGAAGGCAAAGCAGATAAATAGGTTTTTTTTTTTGAAAAATACATAACAGCACGTTTGGGAACATCTAGAGAACTCATTTCACTGTGCACCAAATGCTTAAAGCAATTAAATCTAGTTTAAGAGCTTAAAGTCGTAAAGACGGAAGAGGAATTGGGGAGGACCTTGGGAAGCACCAGATGAGGGGTAATAAGGTGAGGAAACATAACCCTTGAGACGATACAGCAAACAAGGTTAGCGACATTAGGCATTCTAGAAGTGTAGGACATTAGAAAAGCCCAATTGGTTAAGTTTCCGTAAAAACACACCAGGATTCACGTTGTCAAATAATTCGTAATAAAAAGCATGATCCGTATAGATGACGTCTACTGGTTTTCCATCATCTAATGAACCGGTAACAAAATTCACAAACTCGAACAAGTTTGTGGATATAGTACGGGGTTTTGATGAAACTTTGCTACTTCTTAATGAGGAGTACTTATGGCATCATAGAACTTGTTGTGAACAAGTCGTTCAAGTAATTTTAAGAAACAGAGGAGAAAAAATATAGGGAGCTAGCTGGAAACGTTCTCCACATTCCCCGATTTTAAGACCGGAACAATTTTAGGATCGTAAAAACACCTCTATTTGGAAAGTTGCCAATATTTTTGTAGAACACCACCAGTAGACGCGCTTCAGTTAAACAAAATTGGAAGAGAAACACATAAAAATGAAGAAAGTGACTAAGCGAACACATTTGAAATTCCATGTAGGCCACTGCTGACATTAGGTTGTCAAGAGAATATTAAGGTTTCAACTTTAGATGAAAAGGTCATAACAGCTTGGGGGACATGCAGGAGCGTCTGTGCGAAGCTACCCGATGAATATTTAATAATTCTAAGGAAACTAGGACCAGAAGGTAATACGATGGTTTTATTCTTGAAGCAGTTTTTCCGATAAATTGCGTAAATTTTTTACACGTACTATGTATTTTTTGTAGAGAGCAATAGGCACAGCAGTAGAGAGCCAAAGCGAACTAGAGGGCTAGCAGGAGCGTATCTTAGGAGAAAAAAGCAAATTCTTTTATAAGTCAAAGCGTAAAAAGACGCAAGATCTGTGTCAATGTCTAGGTTACGAAGGAAAGAAGTCCAATTGATAGCGCTAAGCAATAATTAACTTTGAAAAATTTGAAACGTAAAAGAACATAATTTCATTTCCAATTTGAACTAACGAGCTTGATATTTAAAGATAAAAGAGGATGATGAGAATCAAAATTGATTCTCCAAAAAATGAAGGAAGACTGATGTTTTATTGGAGGGAATATTAAAGTAAACAAGCTCTAAAAGACAATTATTAACATTTAGAATAAAATTGAGACAAATCATATTAGGATGGAAAAGAGGATAGAGTCATAGACGCCGGGTTTTCGGACACAATTGGCTAAAATCTCCTGAGAAAGCTACAAGAAAATCATAAAATTTAGTTAAAATGTAACTGAACAGATCACTAAAGAAGCACTCGTCAGTGGATAAAAAATTTACTGGAAATATATACAGTAATAAGCAGTAATCATTTGTCATGTGATAAATGAACGCGAATCGCTAGACGCTCAAAATATCAAAACCTCGCCACAATCTGACTTTTGGTTTAAGGTTTCTTACTGAAAGTATCAGCTGAAAACCAGGTTTCCGTTGTACAGATATAAAGTCAATCAAGGAATTTGAGAACGCTTGATTTTTTCCAGTTTGGTTGTTAGTCCTCGAACTTTCTGACAATATAGTTTATAATTAATAAGCAAAGTATTCTTGATGAAATTTATGCTGCTTACGTTAGTGGAGCTAAAGTGTGATCTTCCCGAGAATTAAAAGAGTAACAATGAGTTTGATTAGAATGCCAGTGGTCCCAAGGTCAAGGCGACCAACAATGCTGTGAGCACTTGAGTGATTCGCTGATACATGTTCTGAACGATGTTACCTTCAGCTCTGTCTGCAGAAACTCGGGATGAGAACAACTGCAATGGAGCCGGAGTGACTCTTCTAAGACTATCCGCATTGAAATCATTTCGCTGAACAGGAGTAGATGGTTGTAGAGTCGGATTGATTATTGACTTGCATTATTTTTCCACATTTCAGCGTAATAATTAACAGCTGCTTGAAACGCGGAATCTTTTCCCTTGTACTAAAACGTATTTTTGTTATAAATATGCAGAAATTTGACGATATTGATGAGTTACCACTGTTAATAAACGTTTTGAACGAGGATCATAAAAGACCTCCACATAAATTTCACCAGATTGTCATGCATAGGAAAATAGTCTGTTGAAATTTATGTGGAAGTCTGTAGCTTTGTACTAAAGCTAATGCGGTTTCCTATGAATGACTGGTAAAATTTTGACAGGAACCAATATGATTTTCTAGGTATAAGCAACACCAGTACACCTATAATTGATCCTCAGCATTATGTATATTAACACTCAATCAGGCAATGGTCTTTATCTTGCAGTCATTTTTATTGACCTCAAGAAGGCTTTTGATCACAGTATTTTAAAAGAGATGTGAGACAAACTAGGTATTAGAGTTTCAGCTAATAATTAGAAAAAAATAATTCCAGAACCAATCAATCTGCCTGAGTTTTCATGATAAAATCAAGCGTTGGCATACCCTTTGTTTCAATTTTTGCTACTATTCTTTACTTACGTCCAAAGCTTATTTAAGCTTCTGCTAAGCTGCAAATATATTAAAGTAATTTACTCATTTTTGATGCCAGCCAACACTCAGAAGAACTAAAACAAAAGGCTAACGATGACGTGTGACATTATTACAATTTGTTTTTTGACAAAAAAAAATGCATATCATGATTTTCAAACGAAAGAATAAAAATGAAGCATCTTTAGCTATTTCCATTATTAACCAACTTATTACTAGAATTGAAAAAACTCAAAACCAAGGATTGTTAGTTGATGACAAGCTTTGTTGTTTAAACTACATTTTAAGAATAAAATTCGTCGCATCATTTGTTTCCTTAAACACAAGCATTATTTCAATTAAGCTTTCAAAAATATGGTATTTTATAAGTCCAAGTCATGGTATTTTTTTAAGTCCATCTATCACCTATGGTACATTGAATTAGAGTCAGGCGTTATGCACAAACATCAATACGTTCAGCAGAATGCTTAATCCTCGGCATATGTGTTATATACAATGAAATTATAATTACCAATACATTCACTTGAATATTACTAGAATGTAGCACTTTGAACTTATTACTCTATTACTCTATACTATTACAAAAACAGTCACATCTACTTGACTATTATACTATATTATATTAGTGTTTGAATAACTGTTAATATCCAATGTATATAGAATGTATAAATACTTCAATGTAAGTTGATCAGTCTCGATCAAGCACGCAATAAAGTAAGTTGAGAACTCAAGCTCCTGTGTCTAGATAAAACAGCATACAAAGTGAAAAAAGGCATATTTTTTTGAATAAAAAAAACACAAAAAACTATTTGCGCAGTACTTTTACATCACTGTCGATTGATGGGTCAGTATTGAACGGCCAGCTTCTGAAAATCTCACTTATTTGGTTTTTTTACAAAATATTTAATAGATTTTCAAAGTCATGGGGTTAAAATAACCTCACGTTGTATGCTGAAGGTTAATAATAAAATCAGCCCTCTTAAGTAGGAGAATTTCAACTGCCCATCTGCATAACATCACCAGAAAAATGTTTTTATTTCAAGTCATTATACTACGATAAGTAAATGCTCAACATAACCTAATGCACAAAAGAACAAATCCTCGATATCACCAATGATGATAGAGATCCATAATAATCAGACAAAACCTACTCATAATTTTGGACTACCTTTGAAAAGATCCAACAGAGACCTTCATGGCACAATTGCTTCAGCAATCTCTTTATACAAGAATCGAATACAATACTTAAAACATGTTTGAAAATATTTTGCTTCGAATAAATAATTTCAACAGTATTTTCTGAGAATTTGTAATAAATATTCCATAATTTGTTGAAAGTAAAAAAAATAATTAGAAAAAGTAATTAATACTCCGTATTTTGTTGATTAGTTTCATTTTTTATTTTGAGCTACAGTTTTCCTTAAAACCTAGACAGAAACTGAATTAAATGATTTCTGAGTCTTGAGGTTTTCACTTGTTTGGAATCCCTGGCTACTTAAAAAGGCTTATAATAGTAAACAACTAGTAGTTTCTATAGTAGCTTTGAAGCATATGTAATACATCTGAATTGCATATTTTCCAGTAATTTATTCTTGCTTTTACTTTATTGTTTAATCTCACCTATTTTAAGCAAATTATTTGAATCCTTTTTTCTTATTACTGAGTAGTTGAATAAATTTTGCCATTATTTTATAATTTACTGAAACAACGACCTAAGAAATAATGTCATTTAAAGAAAGTTTTATTTAGGGTTATCATTTTTCCCCATCTTTTATATAAATATTCAGGACCTTTCGACTGGATTCAAATTTCGAAACATTTTTTGATGTTGTCGTGAGAATCGAACGAAATAGTGTTCAGAGCTTGGACTGAAACAAGTGACAATCGGAAGGGACGATGTCTGGACAGTAGGACTGGTGGGTTAAAATTTCCACCATTGCTTTTCTTAGGTGGTTTTGCAACATGGACTTGGCATTGTCTTGTGGTATATATGTAGTGCTATCATTGGATTCTGTCCTGTTTTTTTTCAAAATGCCGGTCAGAAGTATAAATTGCATTGCAGTGATAAGAACGGTTTGAAAAGCTCATAGTATGTAACATAATAATCCCATCAAATACACAATATATTTACACATTTATGTAAACACTTTTTCCCCATCAGGAAGTAAAGCAGCAGAATCTTCCGCAAATGTTGTTTCGTCGGTATAAAAGCTGACAGGTTTGACACAAAATATGAAATGTTTTTTCAACTCAGAATCAATGTTAACTAATGCGTCTTTAAGGCTTACAAACAAATCTTGAAAATAGTGAACCAAACTTTCAAAGACCCTTCAAACACGATCCGACCCGTATTGATACCTGTTAGAAAAGAGTTTAAACTTATAGTCCAGGGAAATTTGACACGGTGCTTCGGAAAAATTAGGGGAAAACTGAATTTTGGTGTGAACCTTGATACTGGCGTGCTGAATAAAATTTCAAAAGTCTCCATCGATCCGAGTGCTGCGTTACATTTGTGACCTTTCGCAAATATCTCAGTAACGGTCAGCTCTGCAGAACAACTATGTATGACGAATTTGTAGCTTAAAATATATCCTACAAAATATTTCCTGTATTTTCATGGATTCAGTCAGGAAACAAGGTGGATCTAAATCATCAGTAGGGTCCATGCTCACAATATTCCTTAAATGATAACTAAGCACCAAGGCTCTTCTTCTCATTCTAAACCAAGTCAAGTTAACATTTTTAACAGCTTGCAAAATTCAAGGTTCTTAAGTTATTTCTAGAAATACATCTAATGAAATTTGTAAGCAGCATAGCACTGATAAATATAGCTTACAAAATGAAGCAGAGAAGCCTATGATATGATATTATGTATAAAACCTATAGTTATTTAAAATCCAGTCAATATCATCAGATTAACATGTAGGTTCCAAACAATGACATTTTATTTAGTAACGAATCAATTAATTAAGAAAAACAATTACTCAAGCAATAAGGCTGAGTTATGAATCTTCTTAATTGTTCAGAGTGCAGTTAAGCCAAGCCACAAAGCCCGAAAATGCTAGCACGATGTAAATATTTCAAATAAATCACATACTATCCGTAACAGCTCGTAAAGCATTCTCTCAGAGAAACACTTTATGCAAAGGAGTGAATTCCCTCCAGATGTTTTCCAGGGCATATGTACACGATATCATCTTATGTCGAGCCAGAAATGTTCTTGAACTATAAATTCTCAAGATGAATTTACATATTCTTAATTTAGTTCCATAGACTTAACAGTCTTGTAGTTCCATATTTAAATGAAACTGCTTCTTAAACCGTATAAACCTATTGCTTATAGCGATAGTATCATTTTGTTTATAGCACTAGATTTTGTGATTTACCAAAATATAATTCGCTTTATCGAGAACAGAAATTTGAACTTAGAACTCAGTGCTATCTCTTTTAGGACAACAGCAGCAATTCCATTTCGCCTTTGGGCAACGTCCGTTTCATTTCTCAGCCGATCCACTGTCAGGATTTCGAATGCCACCGATTGGAAATTGTCAAAGTAAGTACTTTTTTATCTTTACAAAACTTACCGTTTACCAAATATGTTTATCAAACCTGCATGTAGATTTATATATGATATGATAGCTTTTAAGCCTGAACCAAACAATTTTTATTAATATTCTCCGCGCAATCCTTTTTTTGATGCTGAAGTGAAATTTTCCAGAGTGCTTCAAAAACCAAATGGTTAAAGTTCAGTATATATTGTAAGCATCCTGATCATTTAGTAGTACAAAATTGTTTGAAGTAAAAGATAATCAAATTTAGATTTTCAGTAGACTCGCATAATTGCGGAAATGGGTTCCGGTTCAAGAATCATTTAAACTTGAATGAACTCGTAATAATTAGACTTAAACGCAGCCAATCAGAGCTTTCTAACAGTTGCCAACATCAAACGCGGCATATTTAAACAAATTTGATTGAAAATTCCAATTGATCTCCGGATTCGATATAATTTAATTAAAAACATCTAATTAATTTGAAAAGCCTGTTTCGATTGAAAATACTGCCATTAGTGCATGGGTACCAACATTTAATTATTTGCTGTTTGTTGAGGGCGCTTACATGCGTATATTGGCTCTTTTCACATAATACCGACGAATTCACGTAGGTGTTTTTATGTACCCACCACATCTACGCTGGTGCATTCAGCATGAACTTAAGCTGCCTCTAACCTATCTAATTAGCTCGAATGGAAAATTTCGAATGCTACTTTTTAGCATTTTTAGTGTCATATGGTCATTGTAGGTGGAAATTTGCTGCAGGATGGTTGCCTGTGTCTGCAAAATGTTGTTTGGTCGCGTTCAAATACGAGCCAGCAAAAATATTTCAGCCTAAATCAGGGAATGACCACAATGTTTAGCATAAATATTGTGTGGACATGTATGCCTGCGGTCGCGAATAAATTGACGACATAAACGTCATTAAAAGCCTGTTTCGATAGAATTATTAAAATATGCAGCTCATGTATTGAGGACACTGAATGCGATCAGAGCAAGTAGGATAAACGATTTTTGTTTGTCGTCATATCAAATATTTTTGCTGACCATTCGCTAAACAATAACTTATTGAAATTTTATGAGTGCGGTGATGGTTGAATCAAAGTTTCAGTTCTATTTGTTGCCTATTTAATATTTATCTCATTCTATTCGAATGAATTGGAATGAACTAAACGATATTTGAATATTTACGAAATCACATCTCATCAAATCTTTCTTCGAAAATCATTGATTAAATTTAATTACATATTTGGACATAATTAGCATAGATTAGACGTAGAGCTTATAGCTTTCATGCATACATATATTCATATTGTTTCTTGAAAGAAAGAGAAGCTGCATTTACTACGCTAGACAAGCTAGATAATAATATTGAGTGCTACAACCTTTTCCAATTTCGCATAGCAATTCTTGCGAAAAGTTCAAAATAGTTGCAAAAATGGTCCACAGTAACTAGTGACTGAAGTTGCAGTTAAAAAATCTTTGGCAAGTATTGTCTTGACCCAGGTTTTTACTAATGTTCGAAGAACAATAGTATTAAACTCGTTTCGCCGAAAATTCATATTTCTTTATATATATATACAGTCTGTCAAGAATGAGTTTACACATAGGAAAAAAATTCAATTTTTCATCTTTCTAATTATAAAATACTACTTTTTATTTATGTAAATGAATGTTTTTTTCTTAATTATAGTTATTTACATTATTTCCAACCGATATATACAAAAAAAAGTACAACTTTAATGCAAAACAAGAACGAAAAGACCAACGAAAACAATTATTGCAATTCTTGAAGTGTCAAGAAACTCTTTACACAAATTATTATTGTATTTAATATTTACATATTTACAGGATATTTAATATTATTTGGTATATTTAACATTTGGTATGGCCACCTTTGGCATCCACCACACATCGCAACCGATTTTTCATTGAATGAACCAACTTTTGCAGGTCATACGTGGTTGGTATTTTTTGCCATTCTTCGAGAATCGCAATTTTTAAGGCAGTTCGGTTTTTGGGTTGCCTTTTAGCGACTTGTTGTTTTAAGTAAGCTCATAAATTCTCGATGGGATTTAAGTCCGGACTCTTGGCTGGCGTATCCATCACTTTTCCGCAGTTGTATAAGGGCCATATTCGCACCATGTTCGCCTTATGTTTGGTATCGTTGTCCTGGTAAAGCTTAAAATTTGGTTTGCTGTTATGCATAAACCCGAATTTCTGCGCACTGCTTGCCAAATATGTTTTAAGGATATGCAAATATGGTTGGGCGTCCATGGTCGACTCGATGAATGCCAAGTCTCCTACTCCTCTGCTTGAGAAGCACCCCAAATCATAACGGACAACTTACCAAATTTTACAGCCGGAATGATATTTCGATTTTCCAACGATGTTAAAGGCTTGCGCCACACTCTAGCCGGTCCATCATTATAGTACAACATCATTTTCGTCTCATCGCAGAATATGACGTCGTCCCAGAAGTCAACGGGTTGAAAAAGGTGCATCATAGCGAAAGAAAAACGCTTTTCGATGTTTAGTGCAGAAAACAGTGGTTTCTTTCGTGCAGCTCTTGATGAGAACTTATTTCGTAGGATGGCCTGTCGTACTGTTTCATGGGAAACAGCAGCATCACACTCTTCCTTGAGTTCCCTAGCAAGTGTTCTGGTCGAAATCCAGGGGTTTTTATCAAGCTTCCTTACCATAAGGCGCTCTATACGTTTAGATATTTTTGGTTTTGAGCCACCTCCACACTTTGGCTCCAATCTATTCTCATTTTCAGCACGATTTATAGCGTTATAGACTGCCATTCGTGCTACACAAAACATTTCCGACAGTTCCTGTGCACTTTTACCTAATTGGTGATTATAGTATATCATCTGAACTAACTCAAAGGATAATCTTTTGCCTGGCATTTTAAAACACAATATCTGTCTTATTTATGCGTATTAGCCAAAAATTAATCACACACTAATGATCAAATTTATAGAGCTTTACAATACAGACCAAAAATTATGGTAAATTTACCGTATCGTTGCAGTAATGCAAAAAATAAACTTTTGTGTAAAGAGTTTCTTGACACTTCAAGAATTGTAATAATTGTTTTCGTTGTTCTTTTCGTTCTTTTTTTGCATTGAAGTTGTACTTTTTTTGTATATATCGGTTGGAAATAATGCAAATAACGATAATTAAGAAAAAAAAAATTATTTACATAAACAAAAAGTAGTATTTTATAATTAGAAAGATGAAAAATTGAATTTTTTCCCTATGTGTAAACTCATTCTTGACAGACTGTATATATGTATATCAGCAAAATGATTTTCCGAGATAATCTCTGGAGTGGCCGATTTGATTGAGCTGAAACTTTCGGAGAACGTAGATGTATATAGTAGGTAGGTCCACGACTTTCTCAAATTCAGATATCCTAAACCTTTTGGCGGCGGCGAGCGTTTTAGTGAATTTTGAGGTACTCCTATATTTCCAAGCAGTGTAAATTTTCGTTGGAAAAAAGTATTGGGAATGAAAATTAATTATGTTCTTAGCTTGTCTATGATAAAGAATTGAAATTTTTGAGCCGTGTGTGGGTGCTAAGTGCCTAAAAGTAGGCAAGGATTTTTTTTCAAATTTCGATTTGTCATTACTTGTGATCAAAACATCGGATCATCGTGAAAATTGCAGAGCGTACTGACGTTGACTAGGACTTAGCACATATGGGTTTTCAAGGTTGCACGGGTAACACTGTAGCTACGGCAGGCTCCTGAAAAAAAATCCTTCAAATCACTGACCCTCCTCAAAAATTTTTGATTTTTGGCAAAAGTTTCAAATCATTGATAAATTTTGACCTTTGTCCATCATGTCAAATTGAAATTTTGAAAATTCCGATTTGCACAAGAACGGCAACCCATCACCAAATTACCTCTATTTTCAGCACTCGAAAGTTCTGTTCACGAGAACTGACGACCGGATTATCCGATCAGGATGAAATTTACAGGACATGTTGGTATTAGCTAGGACCAGGTCTGATAGAAGTGATTTTGAAATGCGGGCAACCCTGTGGCAGTGGTACCATCTTGAAAAATCACTGAGAAAAAAAACAGCTTTTTGGCCTATAACTTCCGATTCAGCCATCAGATTTTAACAAAACTCACACAGTACTTGAATCTTACCCTTTGTAACATTTGGTAAAAATTTGGTTGAAAAATTAGAATAGAGCTGCCAGCTATGGTGATTTTTGTCTCATAAATCTTGCAAATTTGCTCAGCAAAATAAAGCTTTTTTCCCTATAGCTTTCGGTCCAGTGCAGAAATCAAAACGAAGTTCATGCAGCAAATGGACCTTGATGTGAAGTAAATGTCGTAGGAATTTCGTACAAAAATCATGAAAGGGCTGCCAGCTATGACCATTTTTGTAATTTTGTGGAATTTCTTGACTGAGCGATTATGTCATTAGATTTGCAAATGGGAATAATCCTGCAATGAAAATTAACAATAAATATTAACGTTTTAAAAATTTGAAAAGTTTTAATGGTGGCAACCCTAAAATTCTTTTCACTCGTATAACTTCCAGCGCAGTGTTTCAATCGAAACGAAATTTACTGGTTGGGTTTAACTTAACGTGAAGCAGATTTGGTATATATTTTGCTCTGCTGCTGACACAGGGTAACCAGTATTAGCCATTTTCATAAATATTGCACCAACAGATGCTTGAAATTACATACTCATATGCAAAGCATTTGCGACAAAAATAAGAAACCAATTTTTAAATTTTCCGAGTTTTGAACATTTTTCGGATGGCAGCCTCAAACAACGTTTAACCGCGGAAACTTTCGATGAAATCCTCCGATGAGAACGAAATTCAAAGAATAAGTTGATTTAAGTATGAGCTTGTTATGGTAAAATTATTGCTGCTTCGTTGGGAAAGTGTTGCCAGCACTGAACATTTTCATCATTTGTGTTATAGTTGAGTTTTGTTGCATGAGATAAGGAATGGTTGATATGATTCTACAAAAAAGTGTATTGCGTCTTTCCAAATTTTTTGGTCACTCAAAGACAATTTCTTCGAAAATTAGTTTTCTAGCGGTTCAGGTGCGCTAGAGTTTTTTTTTTACTCTTAAGAGTTCTGGCCACCATTAATGTTTTTAAACTTTAAACTTTGAAACAGTACGACATTTTAAGCCATTTGAAAATCGCAAAATTCTCGAAGTTACAGTTATGTTTCGGATATCAAAACCCTTCAATAGGTATTCTGCAAACGATACAAGATTCTGTGAACTAAACATCATACGCCAACCATGGAGGTCCGAGCCGGAAACGCTTTCGCATTACTTCAACTCGGCCGTGCTACTTCCATCTATCAGGTGTCCCATTGGTTTACTTCTGTTCTGTCAGGCTTTCAGGAGTCTGTGAGGAATCCTTCCTCTTTTTTTAAACCCAATACCAGCTCCACATATGCTGACACAGCTGACCAAGTGTCATCTGACTGTAGCACCATCTCCACGATTGACTCCGGCGTCACAGGGCCAATTGCAAAGAAAAGCATGTGTCACTCCCTTGTAAAGCGGGCGCAATGGAAAAAAGTATGCAAAGTATCATCCCTTTCCTTAGCACAGTACTTACAGAACTCCGTCCTGACTTTCCCCATTCTGTGAAGGTATTTCCTGAAGTAGCCGTGGCCCGATAGGAATGTTCTATTTTACCGTGGCGCGATTAAGTAAAAGTTTTAAGGCGCGAATTAGCCTAATCGTCCATGCTCCTTTCGAGCTCGTAGCCCAGCACTTTTTCCCAAAGCTAAAGCGTTCGCGGTCGTGCTTGATCAGCGAAAATTTCTCTTCCCACTTCTGCTCTGTTCAGGAACACCTCCCTGCGTTCGTTTGCCAAAAGATCAATTGGGATTACTCCCGCTATCACTGCAAGCAGCTACAGAACTTGAAACTGTTCTGTAGCTGCTTGCAATTCGCAGCGCTCCCCTACGCTGGACGCTCAACATCCTAGCACGATACTTTTCAAACCTGAACACAGTGGCCCATATCTCCGCGCCATACAGCAGCATTGAATGAACCACCGAATTAAGGAGCTTACGTTTACTCGGACTAAGACCGCGAACGTTTGTCGTGAGTCTCCCAAGCGGGATAACACCTAGTAGCGCCCTATTGCATACTTTTCGGATGTGTTCTCCATAAGCCAGCTTGGAGTCCAACATCACTCCAAGATACTTAGCCGATTTTCTGGTATCAAGTACTTCAGAGCCAACCGTCATGGGTCTAATGGTTGGTATCCTCCTCTTGGTCAGCATAACAATCTCAGTTTTTGCGATCGCCAGCTGGAGACCATAGCTTTCCATCCAGGCTTCAACCCTTCTCATTACTTGGTTGAGTTTGAGTTGGGCGTGGTGAGGATTTGTAGACATGATGACAGCGGCTACATTATCTGTATAGCCCACCAAGAGCACGTCTTCTGGCATTTCGAGGCGTAAGATACTATCATACGCAATATTCAATGAGTCTGGATCGAGAAAATTGTTTCATAAATCAAATGGCGATCTTTCAAGCAGTCTCGTACCATTGCCAGCAAGTATTCCTCTATTTGAAAATGTCCCTGAAAGAATCCAATATCTCGCCGAGGTGAAAGCGTTACGGACGCCCAGCGTTACCAAAAACACTATTGGTCTAGCCCGATGGCAAGCGACCTCTGCGTGATCTACTGCGCTAATTCTAATGCGCTTATTGTTGAGAGGCCACTGCGGAATCCATGTTGGTTCCAGAAATTTCCCTGCAGTATCAAGTATGCAGGGAGGTCTGTACGCCGATGTTGTGTTAGGATCTCCCTTTCCCTTTTGCAATTAGGGCAAGTCGCACCACTTTCCAGGGTAACGGACAGACACCCGCTAGTAAACATTCATTGTACATACGTAGTAATGTTGACGGGTGTCTCTCCACCACTATTTTTAGGATTTCTATTGGAATATTGTCCGAGCCTGGGGGTTTTCGGTTTTTCATTCTGACACTCGCGCTTCGTAGCTTCGGCTACCATAAATAATGACTAAGAGTACCAAGCAACCTTTAGAAAGCTGGTGAATTTGATTTTAAAAGATGCGGAAGCCGTGACGGACATAACGCCCCAAGAACATAAATGTCACTGAAAAAGATATTCACTGGAGTGGCTTATATTGACAGGATGGACACGAGCTTTGCTACACAGTAAAGTAAAAAAATCACAGTAAAGTGTGAGAAATATCTTTGCTTGTAGGCTGATTACACTTTTGCTATGCCATAGAAGGTGATACTAGCAAAAAACAGCGTTGTTCCCAACCTTGTTATGAAATTTGATTTATTTACTAGTCCTGCAGCTGAGTTTTCTGGTTTACACAAAATTTGTGGTACAACTGAGTTTCTTCGTTTACGCAGCACATGTAGTGAGCATAAATGAAATCTCTCAGCAACAGGTTAAGCATCATAACAATCAGTCATAATACCAAACATATCGCAACGCAAAATTTTTTAACAACAAACTTATCGAGTTTTATTGCAAGTAAACAATATTTGTGAGAATGTTCACTTATCTGTTTTAACTTTTAAAGAATGCAGTTGAAGGACATCGTTTGGTTCAGGAAGCCCGCGGGGAACATGCAAAAATAACTTGTGACGATTGGTTTAAACGCGTCAGAACTGGTGATTTCCACATTGAAAACAAGGTGCGCTTCGCAATACCTAATGCCTCCACTACATACATGATGAACGTTTCGTGTCTTCATTCGACATAATTGTCGGTGATACGTATGGCAAGACATAGGGTGACGTTGGCTTATCTCACTGCCGAAATTACACGCTCGGCAAATGTTGGCGAACTGAGAGTGTAAATGGTCACCTCGTCTATTCACCCATGTTTTTTTCACATGCCAAAACATGGAGGGAAGTAATTTGACAAGTTGCTCGACGAAACGTTCGGGGAGAGTGTAATTGCGGCTTATGAAAGGATACCTACCTACCAACACGATATGCATAAATGTACACTTAAACTGCGCACCCTTTTGCATGGTGTGAAATTTAAGTGGTAATATCGTGCAAGTAGGCAGCATTTGCTCTGTTCAGAAATTTGCTTACAACTATTCGAACAGTGTGCCTTCAACCCATTGTTTTGTATGCATCTTGTCCAATATGATGGATCTTGCCCATGATTTTATGGGTAAACGGAATAGGTTTGTAAATATCGTTGGAGATAGCACCAAAACTTTTTCCAAATCCCATTGACTTGATACGTAAAATCGACATCATTTCGAGCGGCCACGAGGTAGGAAGATATCGTCATAAACACTCAGACACCTCCATAAAATGCTCAAAGTACCCTCATAAAACAGGCGAGAACTGACGAGGAAGCCATTTATACACTCGTGCTTACCATGAAAAAAAGCAGGAGAATAGACGAGGAGACCATTTACACTCTCACTTTGTCAACGTTTGCCGTGCCTCGGGGTGAGTTTAATAAGGCTTAACACAATTGGGGACACTGATCTGCAAGCATAATTGGATGAAGAGGATACGCAAACACAAAATCAACCTGCGGAGCGATTAAACATGAATAGATATTTTCGAATGTTTACATGCCTCAAAAATACTTTTAAAGGAAGAGAAATGGGTGCCGCGTGAATTGCGTTAAATACTCATTTTAGAAATCTTGCGCTTTTGGCAGGTTTCTACGTTGATTTGTTTCTGGCGATTAAAAGAGGATTTATCAAAACGGCACGGTCAAATTGCTTCGGAAAAAAGACATTGCTTCATTTTTGGAGGGACCAGCAAGGGATCGTGAACTATAAACTGCTGAGTCCGTATTACACTGTTCATGTGAATCGAATCAATGTCAACATGCGTTACTTGAAAACGCCCAAAATTTTCACATGGTATGAACGCGTGATATTACAGAACGACATTGTACTCAAACAAAAAGATTTTGAATTTCCAAAAATTTTGATTTATTAACGGGCGGTAACCCTTCAAACTTTTTTACTCTCCATAAGTTCCAACGGAATCAACCAATCAAAACAAAATTCAGAGAGCATGTTGGTCTGATTAGAATGCAGATTTGCTAGGCTATAAGTTGTGGTGCTAGCAAAAGGTTGTCCGCAACAGCCATTTCTGTCATTTATATAAGGAGAGACGGAAGCTTAGCTATGATGTTTTGAAAAATTTAAACCTCATCCGGCGCTCGGTGCATAAAAGTAGGCAAAGAAATTTTGTGAAAATTCAGATTGCTACCCAAATTCTGGGGTGTTTAAAGAATGAGCGGGCGAGCTACCATTTAGCTACGGCATATAGTTACGCAAAGAGAAATCCTTCAAACCATCAACTCTCCTGAAAAATTTCTGATTTTTGGGGTAAATGTAAACAATCTGTGAATTTTATGCTTTGTCTATAAAGCGAGCCTGAAATTTCCAAAATTATGTATATACCTCTTTAGGACTCACTCAGATCCAACCGAAATTCGAAGAATGTTTTAGTCCTTGATGAAACCAGGTCTGATAGAAGTTTAATGAAAATGCTGGGATGATTTTATTAAAATTTCTCGATTGCACTTCGTTTCACTTCATTCTTCATTTAAGTTTTTAGTCCTACAATTCTATTAATACAGCAGTAAAGGACTACAGCTGCATCAATGAGAAGTTTGGTTTAATTCATAAATGAAATTAAAAAGCTGGATCGGTTTTTCTTTCAAAAAATGATATTTTGTGGCTACTGATTTAACGTTTAAAATTTAAAAACTGTTTAAAACGAGACTTTGTATCTTCATTCCTTCAGAAGAAAAATGTGGAAAAACAGGATCCATGCTATATAAAGAGTACATGATGCTCCACTCTGAAAACAAGGTTTCTAAAACTTCGTAAATGAAAACTAAACGAAACAACTAGTTTTACTTCCAACCTGGAGATTTGTACTTGTTTTCACTAAAACAAAAAAAAAATCGGATGCATAATTCAAAAGCATAGTGAAATTTCACAGTCAGCATCAGTCACCAAATTGTTTTTACAATACGTCGCTTCGAACCAACAATCTGAATTTAATTAATTGGAGTAGCTACGCCACGAGATCACGGCAGTAGCCACATTGCAATGACATCATACAAAATCCCTGGGACCCGGAAATATGGTCAGCATATACTCGTATGGAATCAATAGAATTTAATTTCATGTCATGTACATTCCGTTACGTATTATGACAATCCGTTACGTGGCCAAAATGTCGCCGCCTCGATATTCCCAACTCTCGATTTTTGCTGGAAGCCTGTCGTCGTTCCATAATAAACGAAAATCTTTCTGTCGTCTGCATGTGGCAGTGCCGATGCAATCATGGACGTTAGCCGCTAGCCAGCTGAAGTGGTTTTAATATCCGCTGTCCATTGATTTCATTTGATTCCAGTGTTTTTGGTTTTTCAAAGGATTTTACGCTTTTGATTTATAGTGGCTCGCCACCAATCCCATTCATTTTGTGTGATTAAAGCAAGCTCCGGAGAAAGTGTTGACGTAAAAGTCTATGAATAAAGGATGCAGTGTTGACTCATTGGAAAAATTGGATAAGATGTTACGTTTTCATGTCAATTGGTTGGATTTTATAGCGTTCAAACTACGATGAAGTCGAAACTGAATTATTTGAAGAGACAAGTTTGAGAGAAAATTTGGAAAAATTTGAATTTTTAGATTCTGAAATGAACATTGCAAAAAACATTCCAACTTTGATATTTCAGAAGACTGATTTTTGTTCTTCGCGCAAGCGTGATTTCTATGGATAAAAACGATGTCAATCTGCTTAACTTACTAAATCTAGCTTATGTTTGGTTGAATTATGCTACTTAATTGCTTTCATTATAGCTTCTAAGTCGTTAAGGAGTTTTCATAGCCAAAATGCATACCTTAATATCAGCACAAATCGTATTGTATTGAAAATGACTGCATGAATCCTGAGATTTAACCAGTCAATGGTCATCCTCGTGTGTCTTTCCTCAAAATCTAGATGTCAGCTTAGATCTTCGATGCTCAACAGGACTTAATATGTTTTACTGTATAGGAGAATCTGGTTCGAACTATTCTAAGCTATCGAGCTGTGGAGCTCATACGTGCTGAAACTCAGAATCTATCTTTGGAAATTTCGAGCATTATGAATCTTTTTCTGGCATAGCTCAGGATTGTGGCCATAGAGGCATCCTGAACTTGCTACCCAAGTAACTTTCATCAAATTTGTGTATTTTTTGTCTATTATCTTTGACCAATGCTTCTCTCTTGTCTTCTTCCCTACAAACTTAAAGTCTGCTTATATCTCCCTCATTCGTGAATCTGATAGCCCAAGTTACATTTTCTACTATCTTTGGTAAAGTTGTTGCAATAGAGTGTTTCCTATCTTATACGTACAAATTGCATCTGCTAAAGCTTTATTGTTCTATTTAAAGAACCTTTCTTGCACTTGTTGACAGTTTTAGAGACCTCAAATGTTCAGTTCCACTTGACTTTTGTTTTTTGTGGAAGTACATAAGATTGCAATCGTAAACGTACGTTTAAATCCTTCACAATGATTTATAGAAAACAGTGCGAATCTAGTCATACTTTATGTATGTTGGTTTTATTGTATGAAACATTCCTCGAATTCCCTTCAGTTGATTTCTATCAATAGAGTAAAAATTGAGTAAAAATCGCGCCCCTTAACGTATTAAGGCTGGTACTGAGTTCGAGTTCACGTGAAATTTTGACATGTTTCCATTATCTGGTCATTCTTTCGAGCGAAAATTTTGACAACGGAGAAAAGCAGAGACACTGCTCATTCTTGACGGATAAAATGTCAAGAATTTCACTTTTCGATCGATTTTCTTATTGGAAAGACATTTTCACTGCTCCATTTTCAAATTGAAACACCAAATGTCACTTTTCCGCTCGAAAGAATGAACTGCACAAACTAAATTGGCGTGAAATGATTGACAACATGTTTTAGTGCCATCTATGTTTTCAACGCGAAAGCAACTTTTCATGCTAAGAACACAGTACCAAACTTGCTTATTTTCAAGCTAAATTTTCGCCGAAACAGATTTCACGTGAAATTTTGTATGAAAATTTCACGTGAAATCGAACTCAGTACTATGCTTAACGTATTAAGCAAAAAATTTCGTATCTTCTCCCAACACCTAGTAAGATCACTCGAGCGCCCAAAAGCATGTGCAAGAGCTGAAGAGATCCCATTCATAAAACAGACTACGATCGTATCTGGTTTTGCAAATCTCGTTCAGCTTTTACCCTAGTGTATCAAAAAAAAAAAATTTAAAAGCTCAAAGCTCTTTGGAGATTGTCAAAACCAGATTTGACTTTAGTATAGCTCTAGCATAATAGAGCAGTGCCCCACATCACCTTTGTTTTTTATAAGCCAAGTTGCATTAGTGTTTGGGCAGAAATCATCGCCACACTCTTAATTTGAATGTCGAGTGAAAGTCAATTGAGAACTGCATCAAGGACCATCTCTGATTCCAGATACCAAGGCACACAGTTCTTTGTAATTTAGCAAGCTTCCAATGAACAAATCAGAAATTCAAAGTATGCCACTCCAACACGGAGGCTTTTTACACGACGTCCCAAATCGGGATTTGGAATATACCCAAATTTCTGAGCTTTCGGCCGATTTCCATGTATGTGTGCGCAGGTTGTGTACATGCACGGAAGCTCCTAATGAGCTTGATTTGCAAATATCGGTTTTGTACTAAGTTTTTCTATGGTTGTGTGCCGGATAAAAATGTATGGGTACACGAGATTCGGATTAAAACCGGTTAAAAATTGCGATTTCATGTTATTATACAAATTTGCTCGGCGGTCTGGCTTATAAACACATAGATTGTGATTTGTTTTCAATAGGGCGTGTCCAAAAGGGAAATTTCCAATATTATGGCTCGCCCATACGACATGAGCACCAATCATCAGAAGCCGTTAGGGGAAATCTTCCTGCATGTAGATGCTCGCACGATATGCACAGCGCCCGTAAGAATCCGCATTTTGGAAATCTGACTACACGTATATAGGTGCTGACACGAAGCGAGCAGCGTTCGTCAGAAGCCGCCATATCGGACACCTCCTTGCATGTACATGCTCGGACGAAGTGAACAGCAGTAGTCAGAAGCCGCCATATTGAAAACCTCCGTGTACGTACACAGAACTACCGTGTACACACAAATACAATGATATTTACCGAAAGCTCAACGAATTGAGTATTTTCCAAATCCCAATTTGGGAAGTCGTGTAAAAAGCCTCACGGACACGCACGTGATTATTGAGCTTACGATTGTTACATAGGTCCACAAAACTAAATGAGGCTTGTGATGGTAAAAGCTCTCTTGCACTACTAAAACACATTCAAAATAAGCTTTATTTCCACATGCTTCTTCCAAATATTTTTGTTGTGCAAGATTATTTTTAGAATTTTAACTACATCTGAATGTTGCACAGATTTATTTTTCTTTTTTGGAAGCAGTAACGCTTCCAGTTTTCTTTGCCTGATGAACAAAATAAGTTTTGTTTTACCAGGATTTACTATATTGGCGTGGCTCAAGCACCAACTATCAGTTTTATTCAATACCCGTTGTGTAGCTAACTTCATTTGCATGAACTTGCGCGTGAAACCTTTTTTGTTTCAGTTCATTCAGCAGGGAATCCATCATATTTTGCAGAACCGGCAATTGAGTACTCTCCTGTGGTCATCCATTTGCACCTCCGTTATCAACAGTCGCATCCAACTTCTGAGGCTAACAATATCTGCCAGCATGGCATGTATCCATATCGTCCATGCCATGCATTTTTACAGCTTCACATAGCAGAGTTTTAAGAATGTGCTATGAAAAGCAAGCCTACCATTGAAAGTCGCTCCTCTGGAAAGCAGAGTTTGAAAAGGCCGAATCGCATGATTTTCCTCTTTGTTACGCATGCTACTTCTCATTTATTAGAAAAGCCAAAGCGCCCTAATACGCATGTGCTATTCAACAAGTATCTCTAATGGGCCATTTAGATAAGCGTCCATGCGTCCACGCGTCCATGCGTTTTTAGATCAAACGAGTCAAGTCAACTCAAATCCAGTTTTTTTAAGGCGGGGCTAAGACGAAAGTGGTTGGATACGGTGATTGATATACCATTGAATTAATTGTTTTACTTTCACTCTTTGTCATTTCGAGATGATAAGCGAATGGATGGATTGATAAGAGGATGAATATTACACGCTTGCAACGATGGTTTTTTTTTATTTTTATATTATTTGAATTATAATAATTATAATAATTAATATTTGAAAACATCTTCGTGATCAATTTTAAAACATTACCAATTCCCATTCCTCAATTTTTCCCCATTTTTTTTCTTCCTTCCAAACAATTAAATTGGTGGCAGACAATTGTATATATTTATCCATATGACTATATATACCTTCATATAAAATTGTTTGTGTCTAGATATTCGTATGCATTCTAATTTTTTCGTAATAATCCTGCACGTAAGGATGCAAAAAAAAATATCCACATCATCGTATAATAAAATAATCATCCACAAAACATATATTTAAATGATCATCAACGAATCATCCACACATGCCGCTGAGCGAAAGAAATCATTATAAAATCTATTGAACATGAATCAGCATACTCCGCCTCCTTCGCTTTAGGTCCGCCTATATAAACAAAATCAAATTGACTCGTGTAAGCAAAACACGCTAGATCGCACGGACGCCTGGACGCATGGACGCTTGTCTAAATGGCCCATAAGTATTTCAACATAAATGGTAAATGATATTGGGTTGATCGGCTTAAAGTGCTTTCCTTCCAGGTGGTCAATTGCCCTCTTTAGTCAAATACAAGCCATTCAGGTCCGATGACTTTCAAATTCACAAAGGACATGATTGTGTCTCTGATCTTTTCGGCTGTGACCGCAGATCTACTTATGTACCAGTGTTTACTACACCTGCGAAGAGCAGTAGACTTTCGTTTTTAATGACCGAAGCGTCCAGAAAGCTATTCTGAAGTAAACTACACTACTAAGTCTACACTTGCTAATTTTAAGACTTGGTAAAATAACCATCTTAGCGTTTTAGAGAATCCAGCTTATTTCACAAATCGTATTTCAATTATTTTCTCTAGAAGATCTTCACCAAATTTTTTTAAGTTCTTTAACTTCATCTTTAAGTTCTCTGACGAGTTGAACTCGTCAGAGAACAGTTGTGATTGAACAGAACAGTGTCTGCTCTAAGCTTCTGCAGCTCCCGCCTTTCTAGCTCAACTCTTGCCGATTAAGTAAGCCTCTTCATGTGTACCTAATATGGCAGTTAAGACTCTTTTGACTTCGACGACTTCATTCTACCACTAGGACACAATTAGTTTACAAAAAATTGATCTAATTTAGCCTAATTAGTGTTTTTTGGCTTTCTTCTCTCCACCACGTAGCTGCAGAGAACATTAAATAGAGGTGGTCACAGAGTGATATTTAAGCTTTTCCAGGTGAACAAGGTGATAAATTCTGTTAGGGAATTGTCTAATCACATTGTTTATATTCATTAATTTCGCTGAAGTTACAAAATTAAAGAGTCTGCCTCCTCTTATGTTGCATATGTTACAAACGCATCTAGGGTGCCGAGAGTTAGCATCACAACGCATTAAGAGTTCCAGTCTTTCCGGTTCCGCGTAATGAACTAGGTCCTTCAGCTTCTTTGCTGGCAGCGGGAGTAACGAGTCAAAAGGAATGTAAACTGATTTGACTATAACATAACCTACCACTATCTCGACATTGAACGATTACCGTTGACAGGTGCTCAGAGGAAAACTCTTCTGGCGTGGTGGCATAAAGCAGATTAGAAACCAAAACAGAAGCCATCGGCCTCGTTGATATTTTGTTATTAAAATTTTTTGCCCCTTGTTGTTGACTACATAAACTGGGTCCGTAGAACCTGCTGCCATGAGTTCAAAGCGCGTTTTGGTAGTACCTGTTTAAGCACAATGCAAGGGAGTGCTTTCAAATTTTCGATATTTTTGGGCATAAGAAAGGACGAAGCTGTTGTGCGTTAAACGTTGACCTGAACAAATCCTAAGCTCTCAGGCATAGAATTGAGGGCTAGAATGTTCAGAGAGCGATACTATGCTCCTATTCATCTATGCAAGGCATACGGTGGCTGATGAATATCGCTCCATAAAGAAACAAAATTAGGTTTTTGTCGAATATATATAATACATTCTATTAAGTTTCCAAGAACTGCCTTCCAACATCATTGGCTGCATTAGAACGACAATCATTGCCTTTAAATGGCAACCATGCTGAGTGACGCATGTGCGACATATTATCAAAAAGTAATTCATTACTTTTCGGAGGGCTGCATCGGAAATTACTAAAATAATCGTTCGAAGGGATTGCTTTAAATCATTCAAATTTGTTGGGTTTATTTCGAAACATTCTGCTTGCAATAACTACGAATCAAGAAAAAAACAAGTGGAATAAAATTAAGAGACCATTGGGGCCAATGTGAAGTATATAGAATTCACTTTTTTGGGAACTTTTGCTGCATTTCTGGCAGAACAGCTCCGATTGGGCCAAAACAGAGTTGAAAAAAAATTTTTTTTTTGCGTAGCTCTGGAAAGAAAAATTCTTTCAACATCTTTAAGTAACGGCCTCCATTGACAGTAACTGTAAAACCGTTTTCTTCGAAAAAGTAAGGCTCGACAATGCAGCTTGATGAAACTGCGTACCAAACTATGACTCGAGGTGGATGCACTTCCGTCTCATGGAGTATCTGTAAGTTAGAGTCACTCCGTATTAGACAATTTTGTTTTTCAACATTGCCGTTTGAATCAAAATGGGCCTCATTTGAAAATACAATGTGAATGAAAATGCGTCCTCTTCCGCCATTTGAATGATCCTTTGGCAAAATGCAAAACAGATCGGCAAGTCTGCTGCTTTCAGTTTCCTGGTTAGTTGAATTTTATAAGGAAATAAGTGTAGATTTTTATGCAGAATTGTCAGCCAGCTTCCGGTTTTGTGCAGTTTCTGACGCTACCTGCAACAGAAAATCTCTACAAAATTGCAGAGCCCAGAGTACAAAGTACTTATTCTTCGTACACTGAAAAAAATCCACATAGCGCCCAGAGCCATGTAACATAGCGCATTATTTATGGTCCCATACGCCATGTACATAGTACTCTGAGCTATGCAATATGGCTCCCAGCGCCATAATGTCAGAATCTACATAGCGTGTGGTCCCATGTTACATGGCGCAGCATTTATGGTGCCACACGCTATGCAGATAGTGCCCTGAGCCATGCAGTATAGCTCCCAGCGCCATAATTACATGGCGCAGAAATTATGGCCCTACACGCCATATTACATAGTGCCATGAGCCATGTAATATGGCTCATGGCACTCCAATTATAACTCGCAGCCATACTGTGTGAGGGGATCTATAAATGTCAGCAAGTGATACTTGAGTATCGTCGATAGATCGAGAACATTCTCAATCGGCTAAGGGTGCATATTATTGAATGGCTCCTTCGGCGACTCTAAATGCAGCCAGCGCCTGTTTGTTGCAAGCAAGTGACTTCTCCGTGTGCTCATTTATGGTAAGTAGCACCGTTTTGACTGATTTGCTTCTTCAATGTACTATAGTCTTCCACGCCATGTACTATAGTCTTCCACGCCATGTACTATAGTCATCCACGCCATGTACTATAGTCCTCCACGCCATGTACTATAGTCCTTCACGCCATGTACTATAGTCCATCACTATAGTCCTTCACGCCATGTACTATAGTCCTTCACGCCATGTACTATAGTCCTTCACGCCATGTACTATAGTCCTCCACGCCATGTACTATAGTCCTCCACGCCATGTACTATAGTCATCCACGCCATGTACTATAGTCCTCTACGCCATACAGTATAGTCCTCCACGCCATGTGTTATAGCTCTCCACGCCATGCACTATAGTTCTACACGCCATGTAATATAGTCCGCCACGCCATGTACATGGCGTGGAAGACTATAGTACATGGCGTGTAGGCCTATGTACTTTTCGTCATGTATTATGGCGTGTGACGCTATATTTTATCACAATCCCTAAATCGACTATGTACATGGCGCCAGAAGTCTATAAATTATGGCGTCTGGCGCCATGTGTTTTCTCAGTGTACATTTCCTGCGAACGACTCGTTGGCATTTGGAGCAGTTTTTCTTTTGTTTTCTTCCATTTTCTTCCTTGGCAATGATTTAAGAGAAGGCATATTAAGCACAAAAAGCTTAAGTAGCCTAGTAGGTAGAGCATTGAGTTCTTGTGTGTGCGGTCTCTGGTTCAAATACAGGCTCGGACGACGGACCGCGCACCAAACTTTGAGTTCACCCAGCTCTATACTTGAGTTAATCAGGAGTAAAGCGAATCGCGGAACTCGTATTCACACTGATTGTAAATTTGTGATGAAGCTCTCTACCAGCTTCAACCCCTAGACCCGGACGAAGGTTGTAGTGGGATTACTTTGCTTTTTACATATTTTTGCAGGTAACACTCTAGGCGGATATCTAGCTGATGCTGTACTCGTATCTTCAGATGCTGTACTCTTATCTCCAGATGCTGTAATCTTATCTCCAGATGCTGTACTCTTATTTCCAGAACCTGTAAATACAAGAGATTCAATCAGTAAATTGGAAAACATGCTGAATATGAATTCTTCCACGATGATAACCTGTAAGGGAGAGTGGTAGGAAATGATCCCCCTAAGGGAAAGCAGATAAAAAAGGTACCTAGAAAAAAAGTTTCATGAAATTGATAATTTTTGTGGTAGCCAAGACAGTCGATATATAATTTAGTGGCCGTACACTGAAAGAAAAACTCTTGGTTGGTTCAACTATTTTTAATAGTATTGCAACGATTCATTCAAAATCGTTAAATGAACTAAGAAAAATAGTTATTTTTACTATGTTAATATAGTTAATTTAACGATATAAAAGTAGTTGGCTCTGGTTATACAAAAAATATCGCAACGTTCATGAAATCAACTGTTTTAATTGTTTCATAACCACGAAAATTAGTTGATAAATAGAAAATATTCATCAATTCACACAAAACTTCAACGTTTCGAATTATCAACAGTTTTTATGGTACTTAAACTACTTTGCAATAGTTGATTTCAACAAACGTAATTCAGTGAGCAAAGTCTTTGGAATTATTCTACGCAAAGTAGAATGTTTTCAACATTTGGACGTTTTTCATGCTCCGAATGAAATTGTTTATCAACCACGCGTCATGGTGCATAAAAGTAATCAACCATTTTCTTATGGTTGTTTGAACTATAGCCCTAGTTGATGCAAAAACAACTAAGGCAAACTGTTGATTTTTTCATACTCCTATTCTATCATAGAAGTTTCATATGCTACATGGTAAAATTGTGTTCGGTTTGCTGATCGATATAATTCATATTCATGTTATGCTGTGAAGCCTTTATATTACGTTGTATGACGCTTTTTATGCAGCTGATGCCGTAAACACATAACAGCGGCATTGCGGCAGCGGCGCCACAGGGGGAGGCGTGAATGCCGCGAATTTGGAAAATTACAATGCAGCGACAATGTCGTTGTCAATGCAACCAAGGCACCAACCAAATTCATTTTTTTTCATTCATTCAATTTATCAACAATTTTCATAGTAAGCGAACCATTCTACAATAGTTAAATTCAACAAACATAATTCCACACGACATACTATAGTCATTTACTATATCGTACTATGTATATTGTTGGAATACCATTGTTTGTGGTTGCTTACTTTTTTTGCACCACGGACGTTGTTTATCAACCACGCGTCATGGTGCATAAAAGTAATCAACTATTTTTTTATGGTTGTTTTAACTATATCCCGTAGTTGACGCAAAAACAACTAAGGAAAATTGTTGACTTTACCAAGATTTTTCTTTCAGTGTAATATATGATTTTAATAATCAAATTTTGCTATCTAAGCAATTTAGTAAATGTGTGATAAATGATCATTTTACACATCCGGGTGTCTAAATTGATCCGTTTGCCCCAAAACACCCAATTCTGACAAACATCAAATTGTAACTTAATGGTTGTAGATACAGCAACAGAATATGGACGATTATATAGCTGAGTTATACTGACAAATAACACAAGCACCATTATTACATCGAAAGCACGTATATTAAATTGACACTATATTGAATTTTGCTTACCTTACATAAAACAAGAATATTTTCACTTTGTTGTTATATTAATTTCTGTGACATTCACAACGCCATGAAACTTTGACAGAATGTTAAACATGTGACGACGAAGACGGTTTTCACCCAAACTAGTAGATAGCGCTGATTAAAACCATAAATCACAGGGTAATCATTTTACCTCGAGGGATCGTTTTGTACCACATTCCCTTAATCTTCAACTCCAACCAGTGTTCCCGATTGAGGTAATATATAAGGTTCGAGCTCCTACCGCACTGAGCGAATCAGAATCAGTCCGTAGAATTCCTTGCGAATCATCGCCATGAACCCCCTCTACAACGAAAAGGTGGCGCAGGATTGTTGCAAGATGATATAAAAACGCAATGAAATAAAAAACCAATATAGAACTAAAAGTTGAAAACATCAATGCCCGCATTAGACCAAGTCCTGAAAAATGCATGAAAGCTTATAAACAATTAGTCAATTACATTCCATTTAGATACATATCTATTGGATGAAATCTCCGAACTTATTCCTTGTCGATCACTTCCGCTACATAAAATCCGAGCTGTAAGCAGCTAATACCTTCGTATCCTCGAGTTGAGTATCAATTGCAACGTGAAATTTCAAAGTACCTTCTTGAGTAGAATTGTGTGAATCTGGAAATGTGTATCATCTTTTCTGTCCCTCCGAATGCAAGCTTCCACTAAAAAATAATTGGCTTTTGTCAACATTTTTGAGTTGTGATTCAGAAATCCAAATACTTACAAAAAAAACAAATCTATCAACCAATTGCTATGTAAATTAAAAACTCATACTTCGTTTTCAGATGCTTATGAAGTTTGAATAAAACTTACCTGCGATGTTTCATTTGATGGAAACAATTATCAATTTCATGAAACTTGTCCTAAATATGTAATTTGTAGATTGAGGGAGCAAATGAAAATTTTGAGTAAATGTACTTTTGGGACGATTCATTATTTCTTCGATGCAAAATTGGAGAATGATGAAGAATAAATCTGGCGATCACTTAAAAAATATCAACCAGAACAACGCGAGCAACAAGTTCACCACTTATAAATTGCTTGTCCTCGATGTAATGCCATTAAAGTCCAAAACACTTCAACATTGATTGCACTTCGTTTCACTTCAATTAAAAAAAAATTGTTCAAAGCTAAGCCTATTTAAAACTTATGAATTTGGTGTACACAGGACACCACACAGATTGCAAAAAGCTTGTGAAAAAGCTCGAGATGCGGTAAGCTACCGGATCATTGCCGAATCCTAGAAAAATTGCCTGGCATTCACCTTGTCTATCTCCCAAATCACTTGTGGAAAGAGATAATCCTAGGGTGAGTAGGTACATATATTCACTCCGTACTGCCGCGCCGGCATACACATCACCGAATTTAAATGTTGTTTTCGACGGCGTAATAAGGCTTTATTAATTGCCCATTGTAAAATTATTAATTAGTTTTTTTAATGCCGGGTGACTTAAAATGGACGAATATTGATTTTGTGGTGGTATGTTTCACCTCCATTTTTCGGTTACGATTTGTTCGCAAAATTATACCATGAACGGTTGGTTAACTGTGCACTCATTTAATATTGGATGACTATCGAAACGAAAATTATTATAAGGCTCGACTGTTTGGGTGTTTGTTCGGCGAAAGAGTTAATTATGGTATTTTATTATTTACACGACGAGAAAAAACAGGGAATTTAAACAATGCAGTGGTTCGATTATTTGCGCCAGAGGTTGGATTTATTGTAAGTACAGTCCATTTTTAATAAATGGAACGTTTTTGAGGCTAGTTTATTATGCGAGCATGTTGATTTTAATTTATTTTCAATATGTAGAGTGGCTCCGCCAGTATATTGATTGAGATGCATCGAGTTCATTGAAACTTATGATGGGTTTTGATAGGGAATGATATGCAATAGCAAGTTTTCATTACAGGAAGTTAATTTTGATTCGTTGTGAACTACTATGTGAATTAAAAACTCTTGTTATATTGAGTAAATGTTGCATGTTGCTCAGGATCATGTAGGAGCGAACACATAGTTAATTGTTACCACTCAATAGACTTAGCTAAGTAAATAATAATAATATAAGCTTAATATACATTTAAAAAAAAAACGCTTTTTATTTATACTAATAAAAAGTGGGTCTTCCAGTAGTAATGATGTATAATCCTTGCATTGGAAGGTTGCGGGGCGAGTGTCGGTTTATTCCATAACGTCAGTTTATTTTCCCGGATTCCATGTGCCCTTCTGAAGAAAAATGTCTGAAGCTATAAAAATAATGAGTATAATTCCAATGCATTCAGTATCGAGGAATATATTATGCAAAGTGTAAGAGCAAAGATTTTCAATGAAACTGTGAAAACATAGTGCGTTCTGAATTACTCCGCACTATGAAAATATATAGACGTACACAGAATGATATATGTATCAGCAAAAGATCTGAACACTGTACAGGGTGGGCCATCTAGTGGTTTCTTTTCAAATTATAGGTTATTTTAACGCTGAAAGCTGTTTTCCGCTCGAAATCTTGGCAGAAAGTTAGTATCATACCTCCGCGGAACGGAATGAGTCGCTTTACGCTTGAACAACGTTGGGAAATATTGAAAACTTATTTCCAAAGTATGTAGCCTAAATAGTGCGTTTTTTGAAAATTAGTTTTGGCCAAAATGAAGCTCCCACCGCGCCTGCTGTACGCAAGTTTGTGCAAAAAAGGTCGTGAAACTGGCATGCTAGGAGACAACACTAATGGCCCCCGTCGTCGTACGGTGCGCACAGACGAGAATGTGGCTGCTGTAGCCGAGAGTGTGAGACTCACTTCACGAACATCAACTCGCCGTCGATCTCAACAGCTAAACATTTCACGCACTAGCCTCAGGAGAATTCTGCACAAAGATCTCGGGCTGTGGTCCAATTGACTCAGCAATTGAAGGCACACGACTATCCGCTTCGCTATCGCTTCGCGATTTGGGCCTTAGAGCAGCTTAAATTGGACAACGATTTTGGGCAATAAATCATCTTTTCTGACGAAGCGCATTTTCATCTCTGCGGCTACGTTAACAAACAAAATTGCCGCATCTGGGGCTCGGAAAACCCGCACGTTATTGTCGAGAAGCCAACGCATCCACAGAGAGTGACAGTTTGGTGTGAATTGTGAAGTGGTGGCATCAATGGACCATTTTTCTTCGAAAATAAGGCTGGGAACAACGTTTCGGTCAACGGTGAACGTCACAGAGCCATGTTATCCGACTTTTTTTACTAAAATTGAAGGTATGAATTTGGACGACCTCTGGTTCATGCAAGATGGCACGCCATGCCACACAGCCCATGCCACAATCGATCTTTAGCGTACCCAATTCCCAAATCGTGCTATCAGCTGTCTTGGCGATGTCAATTGGCCGCATTGGAGTTGCGATTTGTCCTCTTTGGACTTTTTTTTGTCGGGAACCGTGAAAGACCAGTGTTATGCCAACAATCCAGAAATGATTCAAATAGTTAAGGCCAATATCATCCAATCAATCCGTGAGTTACAGCGCGAAATCATCAACAAGTTCTTGGAAAATTGGAGTGACAGAATGCGCTACTGCGAAGCCAGCCGAGGCAGCCACTTGAACGAAAATGTGTTTCATCATTAATAAAAATGTTTACTCTTATTAATAAAGCCATAATTTATGGAAAAAACTAACTTTTGTTCATTTTATTGCATTTTTAAAAAGAAACTTGTATTTGGCCCACCCTATAGATAGTGGAGTGTAATGGAATCCATACGTGAACTAATTGTTTAAAAATCTATTAAAGGAGTGAAACCTTATGAAATTTTGCAGGTCCTTCGCAACGAAGAAATAAAGTGAGACTTCATACATAAAGCAATCAAACATTAAAGGGAAACATCCTCTGTTAAGGATCGTAAGATAAGTGGACGTCTAAGCACTGCACGTACTAACAGCGCATTAAGATTGCAAGAGAGCAGATTCGTAGAAATAAAGGACATTCGGTGAGAAAAATAGCTGTGAATTTGCGAATCTAAAAGTCTTCTGCACAATTAATACTCAGCAAGGATTCAGGAGAAATTCCTTACAAAAAACAGAAAATGCATGAAGTTTCAGCCACATTTAAGGGAAAAAGAGCTGCTAGAGTTGAGACCATACTTGCTTGGCATGGTGGTGATGAGTTCGTGTTTTCCGATGAAAAACTATTCATTTTCGTGCAACGACACAAAAAGTGGTTTGGAGATCATTACTACTGCTTTCAACAAGACGGAGTGCCTTTGAACACCGCGAATTTGTGTGTGTCAATAAAGCGCTGGTTGAACTAAATATGTTCTTCTGGTAAACCCTCCCTGGAACATTAGACGCGGGGAGTTCAATTTGGTTGCATGCATAATAATGCAATTAAGAACTACCACGGCATATTAGGTAGCACAATGTATCGTCTTTGAATTAGAGACGTATGGTTATGGGTGGCCCTGTCAGGAATTTGTTGTCAAGCTTCGGACACGGATTCCACGAGCTTAGTCACTGGATTTGGTAAATGAACACGAAATGGTCAGAAAAGCCTCTGCCAATGGAGAATTTGTGGTGCTTAGTAGAAGTATTTGTCGTAAGTCATAATGAAAGTAATCAGAAGTAAGGAAGTTTTGAGGCGAGGTTTGTCAGTTAGGCAGTTGGTCGAAAATATTGACAATATAATGGAATACGTATTGATGCATTTATTGATGTTTTAGGTGAAGGTGGAGGTCGTTGAAGACGGCATGAAGCTTTACGCACACAAAGTAATATCTAACGTTGAAAATTAGGGGCATTAGTTAGTAAACTACTGTAGAGAAATGAGTAGCAAAGTAAATAATATAATTGTAATAATGTCAAAACGAGGTCAAGCCTGGGTGGGGTGAAACACCTAGCTCTTGACATGATGTACTGAAGTAACTGTTGTTGACGACCGAAGTTTATTGGACCGTAGTTTGCAAGACCGAGGGTAGAAGGACCGGGGGCAGAATGACGTGGATAAACGACTAAATGTACATTAGTTGTCATTCTATTGAATTTGAAATTTCAAGAGACCGAGTATGTCATGGAAGGTTCAGATACTAATGAAGCTGACGAGGCAAATGGAAGAAGTATCTGGGGTGAGGTGACAAGGGAAGATAGATCCCCACACATAGCCATGGGTCCAGACCCTAAACATTATCGTGAAAAGGTGCTCCTGCGTACATTCGTATGAATAAAGGTCTTTGTGTCTCATACAAAATGATGTGCTTCATCCGAAAGATAGTGTTAGACAGTTTAGACAAGTACCTGTACCACGGTATTAGCCCGTACTTCTATGCCTGGGAGTACTTCCTGTCATTCGGAACGGCCCTTTTTACGGGAGCTTCGTGGTGGCTGTGGTTTATAGGCTATCCAGCATGGATTCGCTATCTAAACTGACTAGAGACCGTTTCCGAACCTGGCGCTTGCTTGGGAGTGTGTGAGGAAAGCGCACATTCCGCCTGGACCCGCGTAAATGGGCTATAAATGCATGACGATAGGTCCTCATTCTACCATTAATGGATTTGATTTCACGGATTAAATCACAAATGGTAGTATTGAAACTTTGTCAATACGATGCTGATTATGCAAATTCATCATCACAATCCTAATGTTGGATCGTCGGATAAAGCCTTCGTGGCAGGTGCCTACGTTAAACAAATATTTCGATAAACCTTATTTAAAAAATAACAATAAGCCAAAAATAGCAATCTGCGATGTGGCCCTTCGGCTCTCTACGAGCCTTTGGTGAAGCCAAAGGCATTTTACGATTTGCTCCTTTTAATCAACCTGTTAACCCTAGAAGCATAATCTACGTCTCTGAGACGTATACATATTAAATAGTTATTTGTCTCTTTCTAACGTTTTGAGCTAGAGCTTTGTTTTTTCGTGCCAACTTAGTGTCCACGGAGATATATCAAGCTGTGATTATGTTTTCCTGGTAAGTGCCGCCTGTTCTGTAATATTGCTTGCTTCTACGTCTCTGCGACGTATGTTTTTGCTTTACGTAACTTTTGTGAATTTTGGTTAGTATATGTTTCTGCTATTTTTAGGAGTTTATAGATTTTTCCGAGGCATTTATATATTGTTACTACTTATTTATCATCATGGCGTTTTCAAGAACGTTGACAGTTGAAGTAATTGAACAAATTTTTATAGAAGATGATGATTATTTGGCTGGAGATTCAGCTTCAGACGAGGAGGATTGCCAGCAAGACGACGATGTCCAAAGTGATTTATAGGAGGATCTTGCATTGCAATATAATGATTTAGCTCAGGAATAAGTCAAATCTTTTTCATTTGAGGATATTCCGCCATCAGAAACCATCAATTCCATGCGTATGATTCATCCAACAAAGAGAATACTACTAGGTAAGAATGGGAAAAGGGAGGAGTTGATTCCTTCAAAGTCCTGAATAAAACTTAACTTCAAAAAACTCCTCAAAGTCTTTGAAAAAACTCCTTGACTCCAAACAAAGGGAGGATATGACTCCTTCGATCAAATGTGTTCAAACCTGACACGCAGGCGCAAAACCAATAGGTGGCCGATGACGGTATTTTAGGTGATATTGAACATGACTTTCGTTAACTCATTCATAATTTATAGTAACAACAAAACGGCCAACCATAAAAAACCAATGGGAAGGAGGGATTTCATGAAAAAAATAAATTCCGATTTTTCAACATCTTGGATGGAACAACGACTTAGTGCTCCCACTTTGAAGCGGAAACTACGTGAAAACATTCAGCACATCTTAATTAAAAAACCATCATCAGCAGTGTATGTTAACGGAGAAGACGAACCTGCAACAAAAAAAACGACGCTATTGTTCATTTTGTTCTTATAAGGAACGAAGAATGTCTAAGCTTTTATGCCACAAATGTAGAAACCCAGTT
Source organism: Nemotelus pantherinus (assembly GCA_963978885.1). NCBI lineage: Eukaryota > Metazoa > Arthropoda > Insecta > Diptera > Stratiomyidae > Nemotelus > Nemotelus pantherinus. Next base: position 100,761,595 of record OZ022265.1, on the reverse strand, counting down.
TATTGTGGTGAGCACAAAGTTGATGTTTGTGTGCACTGTGCTTAAGTACAATTAATTGTTAATATTAAAAGTTTGAATAAAAAATTTTTGATTAAAATATCGTTGTACATTTCATTACTTTACCCTAAACCTAGAACCTATTAATTTAAGGTATGAAAATATCATTTACTTTACGTTATAGAGCAGTTTTAGTATTATACGTCTCAGAGACGTATGGTTATGCTTAACGTACTATAAAATAAGATTATGCTTCTAGGGTTAACAACGTTACACAAATCTCACAGCATATATGAGGGGTCCAAGCTTTTTCTTTATTTCTAACGTTAATTCTAAAACAAAGTTCGTACGGTTAAAGCGCAAGGTTTTTGCGATTTAAAAGTTACTTCTCCGTACACATAACGAAAACAGTCTACGCTATTCACGCGCAGCCTAAGCATTGTAAGTAAAGTTAATCACAGTTACAATTAATTGAAAAAAATTTAGATCCGCGTATAACTCAAAAAGATTAACTGCTGAGCACATATAGAACGTAACCAAGTCGATTGCCGTTAGTATACTAATAAACGCAATATTATCACAAAACGTGTTGCTTAGATGCAATAAATAGGAACACACTAGTCTTAACAGAACATATACATCACCGTGTATGCGTCGTGACAGTATACGTCACAAGAAAGTTCATGCATTGTAAATTATAAACATGCATGTTACAGAATATCTATGGGTGATAGGAAAATTATGTTATCAAATTTGATTGCAGAGTATCGGAATACATTAGAAACCCTATATTATTGTTATATTACAAATCCTGTATATGTCATAATATGAAAAAATGCTCCAAACCTAATCATTTTCAAGCACTACGAGCGTAAAAATATCGATATATCAAGTTTTTTGTTCGAAAAGCTATCATTTTTTATCTACATGAATTTTTAGATTTAATGAAAACCAATGTTAATGTTTTGTTTTTGTTTCATTTTCATTCCAGACATGTCGCAGTTTGGTTTAAGTGCTGCCAACTCTCATTGGGGATACGGCTCAGCGGGGGCATATTCGCCATATCTTGCTGGCAGCAGCTTATCTACGTGTGCTACTCCTTCTTCAGCTCAATTTAATAACCCTGCTCTTGGTTTTTCGTGCACGGCAGCGGAACAAACTCCCACGCAGGATTTCACTGGATCTAATAATCGTGATTGTGTGCCAAGTGAGTTTTTTGCTATATTTAATTGATATTTCATTTGAATCAATATTGCATTAACTTAAGTTTTATGCATAGATATTTATTAATATCGACGGATATTTTGAATTAATTGTATTATTAATATGTTTACTATTTCGCAGTGCTACCTGATTCGACGGCAACTGATCTCGATCAGCACTTGAGCAGCTTAGTTGGATCATCATCAGCTCAGATGCCTCACCCAGGACTTCTTGCTGGTAGCGCGCAATCTGCGATATCCTCCAGTGCCAATGGTACATCAAATTCTATTTTAGTCCCGCGTTACCATTCGAATTCCAGCAATGAATATAACGTTCACTCTAGTCAAAACGGCCCGCGGAGTCTAAGTGATTCTTCGCAGGCTGAGTCGCCAGTCCAAGAAGATCTCTTATCAACCAACACACCCAACCTGGGAGGATCAAACAATCAAAACTTCTCGGGAATCGTTGTCAATCAGGCACAAAATACGTACGGCACTGGTGGAGCTGGATGTAACGGATCTTTGTATCCAGTGTTACCTGCAAGTCTGTTGTATTCTCAACTTTACACTGCTGCGAATCAGACCCATGGCTTCCATTCGCATTCACTTCCGCCACATGCTTCGCCGAATTCAACTGTACACGGTGAGCTTCAAAGTGTCATGGATCATATCAGTACGGTTGGCGTGAGACAACAACATAACCTTATGACCAGCGCTAACTCACATTCGGGAGAGCTAGCGCTAGTGGGGAACTGTGGTGCATCAGCAAGAAATGGAAGTGAAGATGCTAACACAAACCGACAGGTAGCTTTAGCTGGGCATCGAGGTCACCATAGTCAGACAGATAATGGAAATTCAGTATGGCGACCATATTGAAATACAGATCCAGCAAGTTTTACAACATTTCAATCTAGTCCTATTTTGCTCTGTAAATAATACTCTTGTACATAGTAACCATGGTTTTATCAATGTAATTGATCAACTGCATCAAAGTACTGTCCCTTCACTAGCGGAAACTGAACAAAAAACCGGATTTTCGATATGTTGATAATTAACAGTTTTGGTTCTGCTGTCACATTGAAGTCAATCTTTCTTATCCAAAAATTGTCAAACCTGTATTTACTTTCTTGCTGATGAGTGCGAATCTTTTTCAACTCAAAAATTGGATTATTCTAGTCAGCTTGGAGTCAATATTATCATAAAGTAGAGTACTAGATAATAATAGTAACATAAAACCATTAAAACCAGAATAAAACTATAAATAAAATAAAACTATTATCCTTAAATGAGCATAAATAAGTTCCTAAAATTGTTTCATAGCGTTGCTTCATTCTTATTAAAACGGTAATGCGATTGCTTGTGACAGTCGGAACAAAATGAGCAGTCACAGCTAAAACTTATTTTTTAGGAATGGAAAACCCATAACGGATGTTTTCTATATATATTATCCTCTATTATGTGGAAACATTTAAAGTTTTATTTCGATACTTCTGCCGTCTTTTTTGACAGATATATCTGGTGTAAATACGATTAAAAATTCGTTTTAAAGAAATTCTGTGCAATACCATCCCCCAATTTAGTTTAGTGAATTCGATGAGGTAAATTTAAAATAATATTAATATAATAAAATTTTAAATATTTTAAGAAGAATTCGAATGATATCGCCTCTAAGGCTCTTCTTTTAAATTGTTAAATACTTGACATCAAATAAGGAAACAAGTAAAGAAACAACAAAAAAAATTAACTGAATCGTGCTAGTCTAATTGTCTTGTATATATCAATATATCAATTTTTTTCGAATAATTATTAAAGAGAAATATAAAATTAAATACAGAGTATGTATTGAAATGTCATAATTGTGTTTTACTGGGTTCTGCACCTGTCATTTTCTATTTCTTATTGTTAGTAGTCTCGGAAAATAAATACTTGTAGTGTCGTTTTAGATTGTTTTTAGGTTATCTTTTCATAGGTTCGAATTCTTTTGGTTTGATGGCTTGGTATTTTTATTTTGAATACGTTTTCTATAGTAGATGTGCTTGTGTTTGAATATTATTTATTAAAAAATAAAGCCTGCTATTTATGACATAAATAGTCAACATAAAATTTATAAAAGCACAAAAACATTGGCCCCATTTTATTTTGAAAATTAAAACTATGCATTTATTTTACAAATTATTTAGTCCGGTCAAAATAGGATTGTGATCGTAATAGTACAGAAACAGTCCCCCTCATCGCACATCATTATGTTCAATAATTGGATAATACACCATCCAGCCAACTAAAAAATTCACAATAGCCGCATCATAACATACGAGAATAAAGTAAAGCTAAGGCTAAAATTTGAGCCTAAAGCTCTGTACTGTCTTCGATTTCACGTGAAATTTGTTTCGGCGAAATTTAGCTTGAAAATAAGCAAAAGTTCTTCTCACTTCTTAGCGTGAAAATTGCTTGAAAGCTGCTTTCGCATTGAAAATTCAGAAGTATGCTGTAAAGTCGAACCAGCGGCTAAAATTGTACAAAAATATTGATATTTTTCTCCGAACGGGACTTTAAGCGGAGCAAGCAGGGTAAGGCGATTATCCAGCTGTTTCCACGATAGAACGGCATTTGAAATAGGGAAATGTATCTTACCGCCTCACAACGTTAAAACCTGCGCTTTCTGACATACACTTCGAAGGCTCGGGCTTTGGATTAATGGATCGCGATTGGAAGACGGTTGTTTTCTCCGACAAAGCATTTTTTTTGACGTAGGTTCAGCTAAAATGAGCTTAGCTCACTCACAGTTCAAATTTTTTCCTACGCTCTGTTAAAAATTAGTGGTTGGGGATGGTTCTCCGAGCATGGCTTTGGATGTTTGCGGCCTTTCAACCAAAATTTGAACATATACACAAGCGTGGACTTTTTAAATTGGTAAAGACAATTAGGCTTTACAAGAAGGTAATAACCCAAAACACTGAAGTTGACTCTGCAAATCCTGGAAAGAAGAAAATAGCGTCACGGCAATAACTGGCATTCGCAATCTCCAGATGCCAAACCTATCAAAAATGTTTAGAAAATTATGAAAACCTATCTTAAAACCACAATTTAAAACAACTTGTGCGCGCTATCCGCAAAATTTGATCCTTTTTGCTCACGGACTACGTGGAAAAAGGCTTGATGAAAGGCTTGTTGAAGGATGGAGATTACTATATGCACACACTACAGGTTTTAAGCAGCTCTCGATATGTTTGGATAAAAAGCTCTAGATTTTTGGATACTTTTTCTCATGAAAAAAGTATAGGGCGGCAAAATATTGTTTACCCTGAGTGGAAAGATCCCGAAATCCATATACATATATGCACACATAAATAATTATCTGAATCCATCCAAAACAAACAATAGAGTCGATCGTGTGACGTTTCGACTGAAAAAGTGATTAAACTACCAACACTTCTTCTTAACTGCAGCTGTCAGTTGTTTTACAACTTGTGTCAGGTAAATTTTCATGCAGGACTTAATGTGATTTTCTTTGTTCTCTGATACTCACGTTTTTAACCAAATTTTAAGCGTATAATTGTTTTTATTTGATCCAGCTTTTTCTAGCGTTCAAAAAATATTTTGATTCAAATACCGATTTTTGCTTTAGAATAGACTAAAGAATTGTCAAGAATTTTTTTAAATTTTTATTATAAACTAAAAAAAAAATATTTCAATATCAAAAGATTTAAAAATTTTATTTATAAAGTTTTAATATAAAACGGATAGAATTATAAGAGTCGGAAAGTTTCAAATGTCTATCATCTGATCGCATTCGATTGAATGTCAATTCACGTTTAGTGAATGCGGTAGCTCTAAGCTAGTATGGTATGTTTGGGGATATTTTCGAGGGTATTACGAAAGTCCCAAGTTTTGATTCAGATCTTGTATGCAAAGGTATACCGCACAATCAGCTATTCTGACTTTGAGCTTTCGTTGTTAATTAACCAAGAACTTTTTCATGGAATTTCTCACCTACAAGACGTTTCGCAAACAAGAAATATCAAATATTATTTTAATCAATAGCAAATAAGCGTGAAAATCAAACATTTGCAAAAGTTATGATCGGATATTGAATTTCAACAAAACTTTAAATTTGCAAATGAAAAACCTACCCTAGAAGAGTTAATGATGGCGACGTCCAAAATTTTGGGCCGCAATGTCGAATTCGATGTTTTGAGGTTATCGATAGTGAACCTAGTTGTCCAGTTTATGAATCGAATCAATGGTATTTGAAACTGGAATGTTTGATGCTTAAAGTTAAAGCCAAGTTTTCCAATTTCCGAAATATGTTTTCTCAACTTAATTTTGATTTTCTGAACTCCACTATGGCCGTTTATGTAAATGGAAAAACAATCTTAAAAGAGAACTCACTATTCTGTACACCGACAAAACAGTCTAGGGGTTTAGCCATATGATGAATTAAATTTTTTTTTTTAATTTTAGCTCTTGTCATCAAATTAATACAGTTAGTCTAAACAATTTGGCTGCTTTAATATGTACCCAGAGGTCATGTTTTGCGTTGAAAAAGTTACCGCGGAGAAATTAAAACCATGAATTGTATATATCATTTACTCAGGTCGATCAATCAAGCTTTGCTTACTCTTTTCATTCAAACTGACATGACGATTATGTGTAAAAAAAATATTTTTTCAAGTTTTCGATCCAGAATTAATGTAGCTTGGGCATGAAAATTGCGACAAACTACCAGGCAATAAAGTTCGTTATTCTCAAAAGGGTCTATTTTTTCATTTAAGGGGGTATTCTGGTCTAGAAATTTGATCAAATCGATTTGTTTTTGTTTGCATATTTACAAAGTTTAGACCTTTAAGAATAAGCTTTTAAAAAGATTTTCGGAAATTCGAATTATTTTTGGAGTTACAGCTATTTTTGTGACACGCCAACTAACTGCCCGAAACGAGACTCCAAGTTTTAAACGCGTTTTTCTCGGAACTACTTTTCCCGATACGGTTGACATGATATCTCTAGTTGCAACAAACCGATTTACGTGAAATTTTGTACACACCCTCTCAACACTATTGGTTATCGTCTGACGTAGGGGTTTTTCCAAATTTGTTTTTTTCTATTTATTAAAAATCCCCAAAGTTGAAAAAATGGGGCAAAAAAGCGACTTTTTTTCACATGGACGCCATTTTGTAAAAAAAAAAAGTTTTTTCAAATCGCCTACGTCAGACAAATTTCACATTCTTTTTATTACAGAATTCACCTAAAATGTAAGTTTCGGACCACCAGGCAGGTTGGAATCATGTCAACCATGAGACAAGTTTATTTTTTGAGCCTTCACTTCGCAGGCCTGTCTCTACATCAATTTAAATTTTTTTTATTTTTTAAATTCAGTTTTGTACTTCCAAAATGTTAATAAAAGACTGGTAAACAAATATATCCTAAAAATGTTAATGGTCTTTTTTTCATGGCGTCCGTAAAATCACCTCAAAATCAAGCCTGTAGACCAAAATTCTGCCTTAAGTCCTTAACTGAAAGAATCAACAAGTTTTTTTGGACAAACACGATTTCCAAACTCATTCCTGCTGAGTTTTGTAAACAATTCGTCAGTGAATTGAAAAAGCTAGTATGACCAGCTCAAAGAAAGATGAATAAGTTCTATTTTCAAGTAAAATATTTCCATGGACTCATTCGTAGTAATAATTCGACATGCTTCTCTTCCTCGACCCAAAGCTCCGCATTGGATATTAGGGAATAAGTTTAATATTAAATCACTTTTAAATTCAACTGCTTCCTTACTTTTAAATGCTAAATTATGCTGCAAACTTTGTCATGCGTTTTTATTTCGGGGCCATACGCTGTTCATAAAACATAGTTTCGTATGTATTATACATACGTCAGTTGCACAAATGAATTAGTGAAATTAATTATTCTGTTGTTATTTATTAATTGCTGCTTCTAAGAAGTGTATTATTTTCTAATTCCGTCTTATTGGTGCTAACACTAAACCGGTAGCATCCGAAACAGAGTAGTGATAACATAAATTTTTCAACTGAATAAAATTAATTTTCAATTTATAATGTGTTTTTTCGCTCTATAAAAATTAATTGTCTTTATAAAAGTGATTTTTAGTAACATGAGTATCTTTGAAGCGATCATTTAGTATTTTCTGACGTAATATACATTTCAGTTACTTTTATCGTACCGCTCTAAGTCAGAGCATACGACGCTTGATCCAAAAGCAGTGATAATCGGTTATTGCTAGTTCGCATAAAATACAAAAAAAAAATGTTACTATCTCATATACCCAAAAACGACATATAAATAGGCCACGATTCCGGGGAGGTACATTCATTTGAGTACGAACCGTTAAAGAGAGAACATCAAAATGGCAAAACTCGAAATTAGAATCGTCATTAAGCGCCTGTGTTTGAAATATCTACCAAAGACATAGACAGCGACTTGGTGGAAAGACGAAGATACTATTCTCCTTCATATTCCACCGTTGCATGCTGGACCAAGGAGCTTAGTCTGAGAAGAACATCCCCTGAAGGACTAAGGACGTCCATTCACGTCCCTGATAGGAGACAACGTGAGAAAAGACGAAGATGTCATGTTGGCAGATCGAAGAATGACCATCAGACATGTAGCTGAGGCCACAGCAATTTCGTATGGCAGTGATCAAAGAATCGTTACCAACGAATAACATATAAGGAAGGACTCTGCGCGTTCGGTGCCGAAAATGTTAGCCGACGACCAAAAGAAGAAATGAGTCGACATTTCGAGGGTGAATCTCGAAAAACTCCAGGCAGACATGGAGAAGTTTTTATCACGTTTCGTGACTATGGACGAAACCTGGATCCACCATCAAATCCAGTAACCAAACAGGAATTGATGGACCTAGAAGCGACCCTCTTCACTGACGCCGAAAAAATTCAAAGTGTCGAGTCCGGCAGGGAAGGCTATGGTATCAGTTTTTGGGGCGCTGAAAGAATGATTATGGTGGAATATTTTGAAAAGAGAGCCACTATCTCACGCTCTTACCACGCAGACAAAATAAGAAAAAAACGCGGCAAATTGCGAGCCGGAGAGCTGTTTCATCAAGACAACGCACTGGCTCACAAGGTTTCAGTTGTGATGGCTGCAATTCAAGAAACAAGATTCGAACTGCCTGAACATCCGCCTTATTCGCTAGATCTAGCTCCCAGTGACTTCTTCCTCTTTCCTCGGCTCAAGGAAGAAGCAAGAAATGCAAGCAAGAAATTTGTAGATGATAGCGGAGTGATGACCGCTGTTGAGGCATTTTTGGAGAGTAGAGACAAATCTTTTTCTTGTAAGGGTATCTTGGATTTGGAAAAAAGATGGACTAAATATATTGGCTTGTTAGGAGACTACATTAAAAATTACTATTATTTTTAAGTTTGCTCCCTTTGGCTGATATTGATTATCATTACTTTTGGATCAACCCTCGTAGATTAGGACAATTAAAAGCTAAACGAAAAACTGCTTCGTCAAATGTTTGTTACCAACATTTGAGTTTGACTTACTATTATAAATTATAAATATTTTACACACATGAAAAGTTTTAAAACATTTTTCTGAATAGATTTCGGATATACTTACATAAGAGCCTCAAGAAAATTAAATTACTACACTTAGAAAGTAATCCTGTGGAAATACTGAGCAAAGTATTATATATGTATACCAATTTGAAATTTAGTCACTACAGTACTTATCAAGCTGCCGTACAGAATGATTTGATACATCTATGTATGTACGTAAGCATGCATAAAAACAGTGACAATGAAGACTAATGCAATCAGTCGTTTTTCTGCACTGAAGAATTTCGGGAACGGGTTTCGGCTTAATTGGACACCACAATGTGAAATAAATTGAGCGGAAAATTACTTCATATTCACCTATGGAAAAGGGCACAGAAAATGGAATCTACACGAAACCCTATTGGCAATTGAACGAAACATATGTATACATATCTGTACGTGCAGATATGCAGCTCCATACGAACTGTGATCCAAGTATGTATAAATGTTTGTTAGGTATCCTTTATTATCTACTCAATCTATTTTATGCTGGGTCATTGGCTGCCGGCGTACATTTATAATTGATCCACTTTGTGAACGGGAAAATTGTATGTCGGAACGTGTAATGATTTCGATTGAGGAAAATTTAGACAGGATCATTAGGTTTTTACTAGAGCCTGAAATTGAACGAAAGTTTATAAGAAAGCTGCATTATCTTGGCAGAATACTGGTTTCATTTAATTACCTAGGCATTATACTTTTGTGTACATCATGCATCGATAATTTAATGCACAGAAGAATTTTACAATAATATATATTGTAAAACTTTTTTACAACATTATATATTCATACACAATCTATTATTTCTAATATTTTCAATGCAGAACTAGTAACACTAGTTCTCAACGCTGGTGTCTGCTTTGGTTGCGTTTTCGAAAGACAAAAATTGCAAAAATATAATTAATGCATTAACAGACTGCGACAAATGGCTTATAGAGCTCCCAAATTTACGACAATATTCACCATTTATGAATGATTTTCCATGATTAAACCAAATCCATTTGAAGAACAATCTCAATGCTATCGTCATTGCAATTGAAAATCAATGTTTTATCAATGAACTCAAGACAAAAATTTCAAATAGTCGGTAGATATAATTGTGAACAATCTTTTTAAAATTTAAGCAATCTCATTTGAGATAGGCAGAATTTAAAAAAAAAATTGAAAAATATTTTATTTTAAATTAACCGTACATTCTTAGCCTAACTTAAAGTTTAATTAACAAGAAAAAGTTACAATCTATACTATTTTAGCCTACTGGGGCTTGTTTGTTTTTTTTTTTCTTTTTCTTTTTGTGCACAATTTTTATTTCCTTACACTCTAATGGTATTACCCAGCCTGTACAGCAGCGGGGATTGCCCTGGCAATGCTTTTCTTAAAAACTACCTTACGCTAAAACTACGATATATCTTATACCTAATGATAACTAACTTAGCCTAATTAGACCTAAATCTTAACCTAGGTCTTAAGTCTAACCCCTTCTGTTCGTCGGGTGGAACTGCTGTCTTCGCGGGGCGCATAAATGGCTCATCAGAACCACCTGTACTCCCTAGTGACCGAATCAGTCCGTTCTCATGTCCGTCTGTTTGTCTGTAAAAACCACTTTTTAGTTACCGGGTTGTAGAACTGGCCAGTGCAGAAGCGGAGAATTCTTCTTTCGAACATCTTCGCTTCGGTCATGACCATAGGCGTGCCGTGGACTAAAATCTGGCAGGGGCCAGGGACCGAAAGGTTCAAAATATGCGATGATTTTGTCTTCCGTAACATTATATATTTGTTAGTTTATTATCTGTTATTTGCTAATGCATATTGCATTATCAAATAAACTTCGTGTCTATGAAAACGTATGAGCTACTACCTCATGCATATAATGTGAATGGTAGGTATGAACTATACATGAATTATCTATGACCGCTAAGAAATGAACGCTTGTATGAATTACACGGGAATAAAATGATTTTACTATTTTTTCGTTTAGAAGCTAAATATATTTCAATTTATGCTTGAAAAAGAGGATAGCTTACTTTCAAAATATCTTTGAAGAAATTGGAATATATTAAGCTTAGAAGGAAAAAATTGATCTCTTGCTTCAAATTTTTGTTACCTAGAAAACCTAGAAAAAGCAAAATAATTTGGCAAGATGAAGAGTGCTGTAACTTACTCTTTCCGAGCCATTTGGTTTGCAGGAATATCTTTCAAGATGAAATATCAAAACCTTTCAAACTAGTAATTTTTGCTGTTTTACGTTTTTCTGATCCTCTGGAAAATGTGAGATCCAGACAGTGCTTCTCTGCGAATGATTTAATTTTTTCCCAAACTACATAAAAATTTTCTCGCTCACTTAGGTGTACTTTAAGTGTTCCATTCACAAGCTCCATCCTATCCCAAAGAGTTTCATTTTTAGTTTGGAAATATGTGCTTAACATATTCGTTATAGAAAGAACATAGTGAAAGATGAAAAGACTTACTACAAACTTAGGATTATCTACTGATTGAATGAAAGATCCCCAATGAATAAACTGATTCGTTGTATTTTCCTTCATTCATTTCTTTTTCTAGAGCTTCTTTTATAGTCCCATAGCTATCGATCACATATTCGCAATTGTGAAATATCATTGACTCACGAGTCGAGCTTAGACTTCTCATTTCACGCCTTGTATTTAGACCAACTGTCTCTTCAAGCTGCTTCAACAATTAGTGTTGTGAAAAGTGTAGGTAAAGCGATTCGATGGCATTGAAAAAGGATGTACACGTTTCGATTGTGAAAAATCTATCCATCACAACAAGGATAATTTTATGAGCTAGACAGTGTACAAATGTGGCTGTAGGGTGTTTCATCTTAATTTATGTTTGTACACCACCTTTTTGTCCTAGCACCATCATAATCCTGTCCAACAACAGGCAATTCGCTAAGTCCGTAGCACTTTAACAGGCTTAAAATTATGTCTGCTAAATACGAGGCATTTCTAGCTCTTGAACAGTCTAAAAAGCTTAAGAACCTTTCTTCAACTACTAGCTCTTTAACAAATCTGAGAACCTCGGAGAGTTTTACCTTTTTGTGGACCCTTGCTTTGTCTGCCATAATGGATATCAGTCCGCACTCTTTTTTTTAAGCTGTAATGTCCTCGCGAACGATTTCAGCAATCGTTTTTATTAATTTTTATTAATTCATTTTGTGTTTTTTAAAGGTTTTTCAAAAGTTGAATCAAGCTTCGCGAATAATTTACAAAATTCCAAAAAAAAATGCACTGTTATCACTGGCACCACTTTCATCATGTCCTCTGAAAGCAAGTGCTTGGCGACTGAGACACATCGTAAGGTCGAAAACCTTTTCCAAATAATTTCGGTTCATCTTGACAATATTCCAAGACTGTTCAAGCACCATATCACTTACTGTCTTCCAAGCACTATTCGAGTTTTATTATTGTAAAGTTTTATTATTGTTTGCAATACGTCCTTGAAAACATTGTACATGAATTTTACTATTCGGATAATTCATCCGGATCGCGAAGTTTGGTCGAGCTCAAATTTTGGTGTATTTTTGGCGACAATGGAAATTCAATGAAATTTCGAATTGTGGTACCATCACACCGCGTCATAAGATCGTCACGAAAGTTACAAGGCTCATCAATGGGCATAAAAAATAAGTTTCTGCCGTTTTTAAATAATGTCTGGGCAACCTTGTAGCTACCATTAGTACGTAAACACAAATTTTTCACACCATTGACTCTCTGGTTCTTTTTTTGGGTTTTTAGAATAAAATGCAAAAGATTGAAGAAAAATTCACAGGATATATTGGTCTTGAGTAGATACAGGTCTGAGAAAAGTTTAATGAATATGATAGGAACCATGTGGAGGTTGTGTCATCATGAAAAAACGCTCGGTGAAATTGAAGTGCTATGCTTTTTAACTTCCGATGCAGTTATCAAATTATAATGAAATTCACAACCTGAGTGTAAACCAAATACGTCAGAGTTTTGGCTGTAATGTTAGGTCCGCGCTGTCAGCATCAACGATTTGATTCATTTTTGTCCTGGAAATCTGTAATATCAAATTTTAACACATTCGCGGAAGGTAACTCTAAACACCCTTTTTTTTTCTTATAAATTCCAACGCTTTCAATGGATCAAAACCAAAGTTATAGGGTAAGTTATTTTTTTGGACATTCCGAGCTATTCAGTAGGGACTTTTTGACTCAAACTCAATAAGTATACTTGATCATACGCAAAAGTCAAAGAAACATGCTCTCAAATATGGAATAAGACTGTGTTTGTTTTGCTTTATGTTAGGTATGAATGTGCTAATTGTATATGATCCGAAAATTGCGCGCAATAAACAACATTGTCTGGAATAGATAGCATAAAAGTGACAGGGATACCATTTTTACTCTCCAAATGACTTCGAAAATTATATTCTACGTTAATAACCTTATTGTCTACCATTTTAATACTCAGACTATGTTTTGTGAAAAACATAATTGCATAAAACGCCAGTTTATAGAAGTGTTCTTATCTAAATACTTCTATATTGCCTAACATTGTAACTAATACCGCAAATAACACAGTCTCTATGTTATAAGTCACACTACACTAGAGGCTTACACTACTGCAGTACACAATTCTTGCTGTAACCACAAAAACCAAAGAGGCGAAAACTTAAGTGTCTGCTGTTGGAAATATTTATGTTTCTGGGAGGGACCAACCTAGGGTCTGGGGGGGTCCCGGCCCCCCCTGGCCCCCCCCCCCCCCCCCTACGGTGCGCCTATGGTCATGACAGTCTTTGAGCAGGCAATCCAGGATGGGGATGCATAAGTCAGGATGGGTCGAATGAGGGTCTGATAGCAAATGGATTTAGCTTTGGTGGTCATGCCCATCTTTTTGGCAAAAAGAGGTCGGATGCGTTGAAATGCGAATTTGGAAGTTTTGAATTTTCGCCACACAAAGGGATTAAACTTTAAAAATTCCTGGAAATCGATTCCGAGGTTCTTCAGATATGAACTAGGAGTAATCTTAGATGTTCCGAACGAGACAGCGAATTTTTTGGCCTTGTTGCGGATAGTTTGAGATCCTCGATACTTGGAAATTGTGATACCACTGACGGACTCTATTAAATTATCAATCTCACGGTTTGTTAAGTTTGCCGTCACAGAAACATCAAGGTTTCCTACCGCAACGTCTCTGTCACGCTGAAATTTGACCCAATCGGTGTTTTTAAAAGATCTTATTGTCTTTGGTGGTCTTTCCATGAAGCTGAAGAAGGAGCGGAACTGAAGTCGGAGCTTCACGGCAAAGTGATCAGACATACCAGCTTGCGTCCAGCAGTGTGGTAGATCAATACTGCTGCACAGGTCATCTGACAGGAGAAAGAAGTCTATGGCTGAGTTACTACTTGGTCTGGTTGGTGAGTTCGGAGCAACAACTTGCAAGGGAATGGGAGGACTGCTTAGTTGCAGCCATTCGAGCAACTCCCTGCCGTTTCCATTGGTCACGGAATCTCCCCATTGTGGGTGTCTCGAGTTCAAATCGCCACCGATAAGCGAGTTTTTATATTGAGATATGATTGAGTTATTGACTCCGAAATCATGCGACAGACTTGAATTTGACGAACTACGTCGATCGTACAGAGATGCTGCGAGGATTCGCCTATGGTCCGTTGTTTTGACTACAGCTGCAGCAAACGCACAACACTTCAGACCGAGGACGCGACAGGTTCCATGTCCAGATTACTCCTAACCAGTAGTGCTGAACCTTCATTTTGGTGGTCTTAGACGGTGGTAAATCCTCTAAAGTTGACTTTGTGGATTCTGAGAGTCTGGTTTCTGTTATAAACGCAAGTTCTGATTTCAACGCATAAAGGAGGTGTTGAGCAGTTAGAAAGGCAGGTCAAAAATGAAATTTTAAGTTTGATTAAGTTATTGTAGGGTTAGTTCATGGCAGTGGATAACAGTGCTGGCACTGATCATTAAAAATTATCTAATATGTTCAAAAAACTACATTGTAGAGGTGGATTTTCATTTTTGAGCAAAAATAGTAATATCTGTCTGGAAAAAATGTGGAGCCTAGACCCATGTCAGGCAGCAATTAAAAGTTTCTAAAACTCCATAGCAAAGCCTTCGGACAGTTGTACATTTTTTATAGAGGTAAATGGAATTTCGAAATCAGTTACTTTGTTAGTGGTTACTGATAGCACGCAGGACTATTCAATATTGATCGGAAGAAACTTTCTAAATAACCCAGCAACAAAAATCAATTTAAATCAATTTATGGATCAGATGACACGAGTGTGAGTCATTTAGTTATGTGTAGAAGTGGCGAATCCCAGTGAAATTTATCGAATGTTGATATGAATGGTATGGCCTTATTATTGTTTAAGACATAAAAAATCTGAGTCAAAGTCCAAGTGTCGCTTCCATAGCCCAAAACAGGCCCAATGATGGTTTTCCTGTGCACGCATCGATATTTCAGATTGGGATATAGGGGAGAGTGGTACAAAATGATCCCCCTACGGGAAAACCGGTGAAAAAAGTGCCTAGAAAAAAATTCCGTTAAATTGATAATTTTTCTGGTAATATTGATAATTTTTCTGGTAGCCAAAATAGTCGACCTAAAATTTAGTGGCCGTAATATATGATTTTAATAATTTAATTTTTTTATGTAAACAATTTTATAAATGTGTGATAAAGGATCATTGTATACATGCGGGTGTCTAAAACATCCCCGGCAGAGGGTGCTTGGGATCATTTAGCCCTACTATTTAAGTCCAATGAAATTCAAATAAGGCGTGTTTTAATAAATGTCGTTTATTTTAATTTAGAAAAAAAAACGAATTACTCTTGAACAATGAATAGAACCACCATTTTTAAAATTACTTTTTTGAAAATCGAAAAGACTAGTTCAAATTCACTGTCAAAAATGGAAAATAAAATATCAAGCTCTTTAACTTAAATATAATAATTCTTCTAAAATTTAAACTCCAGCTAGAGTCTTATGATTATTTTTGGAAATTAATTTGTTTATGCTTGAATCTAAATTAAATCGACTTATTTGTAGTGTAGTTAAATTTTAAGAATGAAAAAAAAATCCTTGTTGTAAGCTAGTTTTACAAACTCAAATGTTTCCTACTTGAGAGGGAAACGGTTTTCGACACAAAAGTCACCCGTGAAGTCTTCTGCTTCAACGGCATCGACTTCTGCGCAAGCATCATGCGCCCACTTCAAATAATCACAGCATCTAATCCGCCCTTTTCCTCTATTGTCTTTGGAATATTTCTCACAACAGAACAAACATTGCGAGTCATTTTTGTCATCCTCCGAAGAAGATTCTAATGTGTCCTTTTTACGTTTTTTTTACTATTTTTGTGTGTTGCGTTTCTGTAGTCCCTTTGTTCCTCGTTTCCTTGTTTTTTATTGTTTTTTTTGCTTATGTATTCATTCGGTCAACTTTTTTAATGTGATTGTCAATCTTTATTTGTCTTCCTTCTTCCAAGAGGTTCTTATACGGCGTACTTGTGAGTATACCACTATTCCATCCAACCCTCTTAACTATTGTCGTTCTTCCTGCTATTTTCGGTAACGCTTGAATTTCGCATGGTGGGATCCTGAACGATTTAGATGGAATCGATGATACAGAATGATGCAAGGTTTAAATATGAATAGCTGCTTGCAGCGATGGACTAGATAAAAGTGGATATTCGGGTGGTGTATGTGACCTTGAGATGGCATGGAAAGATGATACCTCAGCTTCTTCGTGCGATGGTGGGGTAATATGAAGACGAACGTTGAGAGACCAGGATGCTCCAGGTGAAATATGACCATGAATCGTTTCTGTTCCTAATATAGAAGGCAAATTTGTTATTTCGTTTGAATGTTTCTCGGCTACTGTATTGCAATAATGTGGTAATTGAAAAGGTGATGTGTTGTTGCGAAGTGCTTCAGGTGCTGCACTAGTGGAACGATAAGGTGCTGGAATTTTGCTTTCATCTTCCTCGGTAGTTTAGGCCCCAAGATAGTCTACATCGACAAAAACGTCCGGGTTAAGTGGTACTATTCCCCATTTTTCAAATCTTTTGATAATATCTAAAGAAACAGCGGCTCTTATGTATGCTTCCGCAAAATTTTTTGCTTATTTGAAAAGCAGACACTACGCGTTTTGGATTGTTGTTCGTTCACTTTTTGAGCGCCTGATTAGGATACACGCTCAGTGGATACATGACCGCAACGTCGAGTGGCTACAGTTTGTGTGTGCAGAGTGGTGGCAGACATAAAAATGCGACGTTATTTTCTGGGACTTTTAATATGACCTCTTAATTCTTGGCATGGGACAAATGGCCGTCCAGTATCAGAAGAGCGAAAGCTTCAGCGGACGGTTTAGCATGCATACAAGCATATATTGATCCTGGTGGTGCAAATCAATTTAATTTTCATCCTTACTCTTCGAAAAATCATCATTGGTGGTGCAGCTGATCCACAAATGACTGCAGTGGTGGTCTCACCTCGTTAGCCTTGCTACTTACTTTCGACTTTTCTTAGCAAAAATTTTGGAGTTTTTGGTTGGAACAGTATTTAAACTTGTCTCGTCCACATTAAATAAACGATGAGGAGGAAAGGAATACTTTGCTCGAACCTCTTTTAAAATATGAACAACTGGTTTTGCAAAAGCAAGGGCAAGGACAGCTGATGTTGACTACAGGGGTATATGGTGATATCGGAAAGCCTTTTTCGGATCCCCCTTAACCACTTTTTCCCAGCTCTGCCTGCCTCGCTGGAAAATGTTGTTTCTTTCTGCTAATTGATATCTCGTAGCTCAAATTCATACTATAGCAAACATTCTCATTCATAAAAAAATACGCACAAGCAAATTACAATGATTGCAATGATACGCGTATGGGGAACGTGGCAATAAGTTCCACTGCAATCATACGCACGCGGCTTCTCTTTCAGTTTCTCTCTCGAGACGAGAATTTCCCCGAAGAAGCAATTTCTTCATTGCTTCCAAATAGCTAGTACATGCACATTTTTTTGAATGACGTCACAATGCAGTCTACGTGGACTGAAATTTATTTATTTCAACCAAACAAGGCGTACAAAACACTTACAATTAATATCTAACAATTTATATAAATTTGTATAATTAACAACAATGGAAGAAATTTAAAAATATAACCATCTTTAGTAGGGAATTGGATAGGGCATTCATGACGTGAGCACCTTAGTCAGAGCAGTTTTAAACCTAGGTCTGGAAATGGTAGGGGAATAGTATTTTGCGAAGCTATTGAATATTTTGCAACATCTATTGATTGGCTCATTGTTGGCGTAAACTGTGTGGTGTCGGTATTCATTCAGTAAACGTGTGTGCCTCGTCTGCCTTACTGATTCGTTGAAGGTGATCTTATTGGACAGGGACACAACATTGATCAAGCCCCTAATAACGTCAAAAGTAAAGCAGGAGCATATGACTATCCTCCGCGAAGATAGACTTAATAGATTTAAGAGACTTAGCCTGTATCTGTATGAAGGTAGATTTTCAAATTCGTAAGGATTATACAGATCTCTCAACGCAAATAGCAAGAACTGCTTCTGCACCGATTCGAGCCTGTCGCTATGGACATCAAAGGTAGGGTGCCAGACAATACATGCATATTCGAGCAATGGCCGAACTAGAGCTATGTATAAGGACTTCGTGACCCATAGGTTTTTGAATTCCTTCGCACGTCTTTTGATAAATCCGAGCTGCTTATTAGCCTTGCTTAAGACTTTGTCATAGTGTAAATTAAAACGCAGCTTTTTATCCAAAGTAACCCCGAGGTCGATGACATTGTCAACATTATTGATTGTAACATTATTGAGGCGGTAATCAAAATTTATATTACTGGTTTTGCGGGAAAAACTAATGACTTGACATTTACTGACATTAATGTCGAGATTATTTTGTTTGCACCACTGCTCAAGAGAAAGCAGTTTCGATTGAAGGAAAACTGAGTCAGATTTCGATTTAATTGTGTGGTACATTTTCAGATCATCTGCATAAAATAAGCGAGGGATGTCTGATAAAACTTCAGAAAGATCCGAAACGAAAATATTGAATAAAAGAGGCCCCAAGTGACTACCTTGTGGAACACCTGATAAAACTTCGATTTTTTTGGATAGGATACCCTGAAACTTAACGTACTGCGTCCTATTTCGAAGATAAGAGTCTAACCAGTTTAATAAGAGACCCGAGATGCCAAATTTCTGTAGTTTGATTCGAAGAATATCATGATCAACCCGATCAAAGGCCTTGCTGAAGTCTGTGTAGATGGTATCAATTTGATGCCCTTTTTCCATGCCACAGAGAACATCTGAGACGAGAATCACGGGGTTGGTACAAGTTGACCTGCCTTTTCTAAAACCATGTTGTTGTTCATTTAGAAGAGGCTCTATTACAGTAGTGAGCTTATCACAGACAATTTTTTCAAATAGTTTAGGCAATGCTGATAGTATTGCAACACCTCTGTAATTATCAATTGACCGCCTATCACCAATTTTAAAAATCGGGGTCAGATGGGATGATTTCCAGAAGGAAGGAAAAACCCCACAAGAAAGTGATTTGTTGAAAATTAAATACACGGGTAAGATAAGCGACTCCATGCATTCGAGTATGAAACTAGGAGGTAGTAAGTCAGGACCAGGACCGCGCTAACGCTCGTAGATGCAATTCTTTTGTTGCTTCCATGCATGTTGTTCTCTCATTATTTTCATTCGGTTGCACTACCACCTTAGCCACGTAAGATGCTCACTATACGTTTTTGAAAAATTTATTTAGAAAATTCTTTAACACGATTTTTTTTCGCGATTTTTAAATAAATGAATTTAAAATATATATCAGCCAAATGTAAGGGAAGCAATGATTCCCTCGCTTCCATGAACGCCACGCTACTGTACTATACAACAAACCGAATAAAAATAAAACTAGACAAAAAATATTTTGCTGGATCTTAGAAAATGGTACATAAACAGTGATAGCTTTGTATGGAATTTCAGAGCGCCCCGTTAAGCCTAGAATCAAACATTGCTTTATCAACTTGGAAATTAAGAGGTATGAGGAAAAAAAATTATACCTAAAATACCTAAATACCTAAAATTCCTTAGGCCTTAAATGCCAGTACAAGAAGCACCATGCCATATGGTACCTGTGCGATAATATTGTTTTCAATTTCAATAAACCAAGTATGCAATTCAGGTAAAATGCTATTGGCATTTCACCTGAATTCATATAAATTTTATTGGAGATAAAATAGAATGCAAAAATTTAGCTTATGACTTCACCAAATCAATACGGAGTTTCGACGAAAAACTGATAACTAATAATGGACTCAATAGGTGGCGCTATGTAAACCCTTTACTATTGCAGCAGGTTTTTAAATGACTGCTGTATCAAAATGGAAGTAGAAATTTGAAATTCGAGAAGAGCGAAGTTTTTTTCAGTTTTTTTTTCAAAAGCAGACTTAAAAAAATTTTTATTGATGGCCGTCACATTAATTTTAGGCCATAAATGCACCATTGAGGAGAATTCTTTTCAATTTTTCAGTGTACATAGGCTTACTACTATCATTGGGAGAATTAAATTCAACTTTTCTGCACTGAATATCTGTGCTAGGCCTAACCCCAAACGTTTTTTGTTTCGGTCACTCGTCGCAAGCATCTTTTTCTGTCGAGCACTTCTTCAATCACTTCTTTTTTTTGAGTACTTCTCAATTACTATATCGGCTAGGTAATAATAACAGTGAGTAAGTAATCACTTCAAATAAAATTGAAAATGTTCAGATAAGAATGAACAACGAGCCCAAAGTGTAAAAGCTCTAAATTTGGAATCACGTTAAACAAGTTAGACAGCAAGATAGGTGGGCTATGCAGTTAATAAATAATAAAAATATTTAGTTCGAATCAAATAGATTAATGCCATGAAACTCAAACTTTCTTTGCGGATACAACACTGAGAAAACACATGGCGCCAGACGCCATAATTTATAGACTTCTGGCGCCATGTACATAGTCAATTTAGGGATTGTGATAAAATATAGCGCCACACGCCATAATACATGGCGAAATGTACATAGGCCTACACGCCATATACTATAGTCGTCCACGCCATGTACATGGCGTGGCGGACTATATTACATAGCGTGGAGAACTATAGTACATAGCGTGGAGGACTATACTGCATGGCGTGGAGGACTATACTGTATGCCGTGGAGGACTATACTGTATGCCATGAAGGACTATACTGTATGGCGTGGAGGACTATAGTACATGGCGTGGAGGGCTATAAGCATAGCGTCTGCTCCTATGTACTATGGCGTGTGGTGCTATATTTTATCACAAATCGACCATGTTCATGGTGCCAGAAGTCTATAAATTATGGCGTCTGGCGCTATGTGTTTTTTCAGTGCATCTGATGTGGAAAATACATATTTGCCGAGCCTAGGCGAAAGCTGGCGAGCCCGATTGTGGGGACAGTCCAGACAAGCGACTTTAACAGGTCCAGACAAGCGATTTTAGCAGGTCCAGACAAGCGACTTTAACAGGTCCAGACAAACGACTTTAACAGGTCCAGACAAGCGACTTTAATGTGCCAAATAGATATTGGCCGAGCCCAGGCGAGCCGAGTGTGTGGACGGTCCAGACAAGCGACTTTGACAGGTGTCAGAGGCGCTCGTGCCACATCCGATCGGAATGGATGTTGAGCACGAGCCAAGGCGATTCGTGACGAGCTGTCAAATGCCGTCCACATGTTTGCGGCCTCGTCTGACTTCGGCTCGCCTGGCCTCGGCCAATATATATTTGCTACATAACAGGTCCAGACAAGCGACTTTAACAGGTCCAGACAAGCGACTTTAACAGGTCCCGCAGGCGCTCGTGTGACTTCCGATCGGAGTGGGTTTTGAGCTCGAGTCAACGCGATTTCGTGACGAGCTGTCAAATGTTGTCCACATGTTGACGGTGTCGTCTGACTTCGGCTCGCTGGGCCTCGGCTAATATGTATTTTCTACATGAAGATGATCCAGCCAACAAAAGGCCACGAGCCTTCTACCTTCAGAGCATCTGAATGTAGAGCAGTTGATGATAGGTGATGGAATTCACCTATCATCAACTGCATCAAAGAACTCAAGAAGCTTGCTTATATTTATACATCTCCTCACACAGCATGGCTGCGAGTTATAATTGTAGTGCCATGAGCCATATTACATGGCTCATGGCACTATGTAATATGGCGTGTGGGGCCATAATTTCTGCGCCATGTAATTATGGCGCTGGGAGCTATACTGCATGGCTCAGGGTACTATGTACATGGCGTTTGGCACCATAAATGCTGCGCCATGTAACATGGGACCACGCGCTATGTAGATTCTGACATTATGGCGCTGGGAGCCATATTGCATGGCTCAGAGTACTATGTACATGGCGTATGGCGCCATAAATAATGCGCTATGTTACATGGCTCTGGGCGCTATGTGGATTTTTTTCAGTGAATATTCAAAACAAATCAATGCAGATTAAACCTAGTGGTATATGCACAATAACAAGAATATTTTGTGAACTCAGTCAAAATAATTCCCAACATAAAAGTTCTCATCACCTGCTTTGCATGTTGTTTACATGTGATATGTATTTATAAGTAAATATAGTTGATATATTAATGTATTTGATTTCTCATAAAACGTCAACTAATGCGTAAACCGTTCATCTGCGCATAAAAAATGGAGATGAAAACTTTTTATATCCATTTGAATTTACATTCCCATCTCATCAATTATGCAAAAATTGAAAGGGTTGCGAAAAAAGGTAGGCTCTTAATTAAGTTAAAACACGCATCGTAATGTCAGCAGAGCAGCAACAGTTTTTATGTGTGATATCAACAAGCTATGCAAACGGTTGAAAGGGAACAAACATATCAGTAACAAGCGTTTCACTCAACAGCATTCCGCGACGTGATACTTGTTATTAATGAATTCATCCTGCGAATATCTGCCATCATGTGAATTAATACTACACATGCCGGCATATAGGCACATGTAATAAGCTCATAAAATGATGAGTGCTCGACGCAACCTTCAAGTGGGCGTCTTCAGCTAATAGGCTGATGAGAGCGTCAGGCAGGCGTTCCTTTGGGAAATTCTTGAAAACTTTCAAGACTACCTGAACAACATGTTCGTACTAATGGCTCTCCAAGGACTTCTTAGCAAAGCAAAAACCATTCCACTGAGTGATTATCTTATGCTCAAATACCTCGTATGATATCCAGGCAAACTTTCGAACATACGAATAACTCTCAAAGAATTTCTTCATTGTTTGACGCTAGCAATGTGCTATAGCTTGAATTAAGTATTCATTTTGAATAATATTCATTGCTTGTATTTCTTGAGAAATATTTAAGTGCGGGTTTTGCAGTAAAACATTGAAATTTCCCTTCCGAGCCTCAAATACTTACGTATCATTGAATTTTCATCACATATGCAAAATAGCTTCGCATTTGCATACGAATTGCTGCTACACAATGCTCAGTTCAAACGGAAGTTTTTCCATGAAAATTCTCAAATGTGTGGAATAATCTCAAGGCAGACATATTTCTGTGGCAACGGGAATATAATCGAAAAATCTGTTCGCCTGTCTGTTAAATGAACCATTTTAGAACGTTTTGTATTTACATTTATGCAGAAATTTCACTATAAAATCTCCGTTGGGAAAATTCAAAATCTCTCTGCGGTTGACCATAAGACTTTTATTTTTGTGGTTTTTCATCCCTTTTTGGTTCTTTTTGGCAATGAGATAACTGCAGTTAGAGATTTTCCAAGCAAAAATAGTTACCTATAGCAGTACAAGGCATTTTACCGATTTGAAAAATAGTTTGACTATTTGTTTTCCTCTCAGGAGTTTACTTTGTGGTGTGGAATTTAACGAATTTCGTAAGGTGTACAAGTTTAAAATTCGTAAGCTTGACCGCGAGGAAGAATCCAAAAAAGATATTCGAAAAGATTTTTGCAACTACTCGAAGGTTCTAATAGTATATACAATTTAATAGTATATACAATCAAGGTCTTGATACTAAACAAATTGAGAATTATTTTCTTGATCATCCATATATTTCCTTCAAAAAGTGATTTCATGTTTATATTTCAAAAAAAAACTTTACTTTTATGCACTAGAAAAACCTTTGATGCTGATTAAAACCCCTTTGTTTTTTCTTTTCCTGACTTTTTTGAGGGCAGTTATCGTGCACGCCGTGATTTTTTTTTTTTGTTATTTCAAAAAAATTGTAGAGGACGACAGTGGGCCACAAACAGTTTTTAAAAAAATAATTTGTATAGTATGAAGCAAATAAAGTAAATGGACAAAGTTTCATTAAAACAGTGAATTCAATGAAAAATCAACCTTTGAAAATTTTTTTTTTGCAATTTAAAGGTGCTATATCCCCTTAAGTATTCCTACAGTTTTACATTTATCAATTTACACATAAGTATGAAAAATTGAATCGATTTGTAGCTGTGTGTTTGTAAAAATTAGTTTCTCGCGTAAGCTACACCGGAATTTAGAAATATTTTCAAGTAGAAACTACAGAATAAACACAAATATTAAAAGCTTAAAAGTTATTTTCTTTAAAATTTAATTCAACATCGAGTCATAATTGAACTCATTTGCATCTTTCTGAAGAACTCATCGCATAATAGATGTAATCATATTTATTCGATAGCTCATCGTAGAAAGGGCTACAATTATTTATCTACATTTGCTTAGCTTGTAAAATGAATGCTCTAAGCTACATGGGCGTATCATAGCGTATAACATTTTAGTGCTTTTTTACTTTGTCAGATCATTACTTTTTGGACAAAAAACATTTGTCAAAAATCGTGTATGCACACAATCGAACCAGCATTTAGTTTGTTTACATAGCTACAAATTACATAGTGTGTTATTGCACTATGTAAATTGAAGGAGCCAATTTCAGTTTCAGAGCAATTATATTTTTTTAATAGTTGCATTTTACTTCTCAATAGTTATCTAGTCGGATTCGAAAACGGATTTCATACAAATAATAACAATAATGTTTAATAGAAAACTGTTTTGTAAATTATAATAAGAAGATAAATAAATTCGCGTGCATAAAATGCACGCGATCATTCCCACACTGGGCGCCAGATGAAAAATTCATAAAATACAGTCTTACAATCGAATATTTATTCATGAATATTTTGATTCGTAATTTTAACATTAAGTTTAACACAACTTATAAAGTCTTACATTATCAGTGCTCTCACAATCACGTATTTCATTGTTTTATAAGCAGTTGAAATGTATTTATTCATGTCGGCGCAAAGTAGTGATCGGAGGATTCTCCTTTAAAACGCCGACAAGAGTTTACAATTTATGTCAGCTGGGACTTTTTGAAGAAACTTGAGCAAAAATAGCAGTGATGGGCTGAAAAGCAGTCATTCGCGGTTTTGTTCATTGTAGATGTTGTCATCTACAACATTCGGCCACAGAAGTGTCAATCAATCAACTTCATCAGAACTCTACTTACCTGTGGTTCTTAGACATGTGCTTTTCAATGTCTTGTTTTACGCAAAACAAACAAATTGCTGCACTGTTTCTTTGGACGTTCAATGACTTGGTTTTAATTTTATTAATTTTGATAGTCATATATCAAGTTTTCCAACTAGAAAAGCAACAAAATAAAACTAATTTTTAATAAACATGCGAATTGTCTAGGTTTTAGACGAACTAAGTTGGTGAGAAAATATTTCAATTGTCTTGAAATCTTTCAATACTTAAATTCGTATTTAATTCTTTTAGTTTAAGTAATTTGTTTAGTATATTTATTATTTTATATTTATTATTATATATTTATTAAATATTGAAATGCATTCATCAGGGTTTGGCAACATTTATAGCATAGATGGAGTTTGCTGTTGGCCTAGTTTAGTAAGATTTTCGATGCAAAAATAGAATAACATTGCATTTTCATCATATTTTACATAGTGAAAGGTGCTGCCAGCACCAGATATTTGTGCTACTTTAGCATTATCCAGCGTTACCACTAAATTATCATAAGATAAACATCTGGAGTCGAAACAAATGATCAAATTTTAAATTTTGAAAATTTCGCGGATGGCAGCTCTAAAAATCATTCTATCGCAATAACT
Organism: Nemotelus pantherinus; assembly: GCA_963978885.1. Taxonomy (NCBI): domain Eukaryota; kingdom Metazoa; phylum Arthropoda; class Insecta; order Diptera; family Stratiomyidae; genus Nemotelus; species Nemotelus pantherinus. The sequence goes on along the minus strand of OZ022265.1, from coordinate 100,735,641 downwards.
GCCGATGCAGTCATTAAATAAAAGCCAAATGGACAGGGCGTGGTGATCTCGACGTGGTAAAATTGTGATAGATTTGTGGTTACCGTGTTAATTAAGTGTTGGTAGCACTGAATGTTCTAATAGTTTTTGTACATTATTGACAGGCAGTTCAAACCATACGTGATAGAGTTCAAAGCAGTAAATAAACAATTGTACGCAATCTGCATCAACATTTCGTAAGCTCACCATCGAAAAGCCTCAAGGTCAGGAGCAAAAAACTTTGTAAAAGTGCTTTAGACGATGCTACTCCCATCCTACAAAATAGAATAATAAAATCTGTTGACGAGATCTGGATAGAGGTGACAATGAAAAGCGCAGGTTTAAAGCCCGGTCCAAAAAAAACCAACTGGATTGAAGATGATTGCCAGAATGCGCTGGACAAGAAAAATCAGGCACACACACAGTCCTCGAAAGGAACACCTTGACAAAGAGAAGGCAATATACAGTTCATATTCATTAAATTAAGACCACTCAGGTTTTTTTTTTCTTTTTTTTATAGTCTACCGCTTTGAAATAGGAAGTATAATCTTAAAATAATGCTTTATAAATTTTTAGTTCATTTATTACCCATAAGCTAATCCAAATTTTGTAAATCCTTTCTTAGCATTAATTACTGCCTTAATTTTCTCTAGCTTAGGTGCTTTGATAATAATTATAATAATTTCTTTGATTTTTTGGCTTTTTTCTCCATAAATCTGCAATGTTTTGTTTCAGTATAGGCCTAAAAAAGCAATAAACTGGGGATTTTAAAAGACTCGATACATTCCCTATAAGATTATGATCGGGAAAATTTCCTGGCAAAAGATAAATCTGCAATATTACAGAGAAATAATGAAAATTTATCCATAGGGTGGGATAGCAGAATGCACCGTTTTGCGCAAACGTAGAAGGTCAGTCGGGTCGGAAGATGGTGACCGGCGTTGATTGCGGGGGGTCGAGCGGAGATATTGTGTGCCGGCCATATATTTGGAAAAGTTTTTGAGTTTAATTTCGATTATAAATTGTTCATGTTTGTCAACTGAAAATTTTGGATCCATATCCGCAGCGAGTGCGTTCATTATTGAAGAGAATCTCAGGCAAATACCAGCGAAAACTTTGTGTTTCCCATTCAATTTCTCTTCTCTATGAACTGGATGCCATGAATCTATTTCTCTACTATCTTTCGGACGATAGTTTTAGTATTCACTGTTTACATTAAACGCAATCAGTGCTCGTAGAAAATCATTTTATTTTTTGGAACACCCGCGTCCAAATTGTGCTGTTGATGATCTTCGCGGCTTTGAAAGGAAGACTAAGTACATAAATCATCCCGGTTGCGTTTGGTAAATGTCAAGGAATCAGTGGATCCAAGGTGTGTCTAGTGGAGCTCCGCGCGAACATTGACCGACATTGCGCGCAAGAGCACAACTCCTTGACAAGGTGCCCTTATCCGTAAAAGCCCACTCTTCCCAGCAAAATTCCATCTGACATACGAAAAAACAGACATAATTGACTCCCTGATAAAAGATGAGATGGCAAAAATACTCTTCGAATAACACAGCTCCTACGGTTAGATCAGCCAAAGCTAGCATCACATCACCATCGTCGCATGCAATATTTTTAGGCATGGTCGAGGCGATATCAGCGTTACTTCGTAGGACTATGGCGTTCAATCACGCAAGTTCTGTAATTTTGTACCATAATTAGTATGACTTGCTTAAATTGCGGAGCACCCTATAATCCGTCGGGGTTGGATTAAAGGGTGCTCCGGTGCTTGATTTGGTTCGTCATCACCCATCTCTTGGCACGCTCTTGACTGGTCTTCGGTCAGTTGAGGTGCCAAGGATCTCCATTATTTATTCAAATCGCTACATTACCTTTGTTTTTGCAATCAGTAGAGGTATAGTGTTTCTGAACTCTGGTAAACTGCAGCCTGGCCTGTAACATTTTAGCTGTTAGGTTTGGTTTTTTTGCCGGTCTCCTCGAAGTAAGGTTGGCTTCATGTAAACGTCTTCTCAAAATAGTGTTTCACAAAATATCTTTTTGCTGTGGGGCGATTTCAAGCTAAAAATTAAAAGAGGTGGCAATAAAAGGACAAAGTAATACTAACAGGTTTGCTGTGCTATAAATAAGTAGACAAAACAAAAAAAATGTAAAAACCGTAGAAGACAGCATTTCATCTATAAATGAAAATATTAATATATAAATTTGTTTCAAAAAGCTGAGCAATACCAAGTAAAACTCTAGCGCACCTGAACCGCTAGAAACACTAATGTTCGAAGAACAGTAGAAGAACCGTGCAGATTTTGAGTGCATATTCTACCACACTAGCTGCTTATTACAGCCAAACTAAATCAAACGCCAGGTTTCACTTTGGTCTTATAACTCATATGGTGGAAAGGTTTCAGATATTACCAGTGGCATGAATTTCAAAGTTTATGAGAGCAACACTTGTTAATTATATTTGCTCTCAGTTGCTTATTTCACAAAAATTTTCAAAGCAGCATCTCATATAATATCAATGAAGAAAATGCTCAGTGCCTGCAGCACTGTAACTGAAGTTGGTGTTTGGGGCTGCGATCCGAAAAATTTGCAGAGCTTTGGGAATTGAAACATCGGTTATTTATTTTCATTGTAAATGTTTCCGGTATGAATACTAACTGTAAGCATTTATTGATACATAAGTAGCACAACCGACTCGTGCTGGCAACCTTTTGCCAGTATCAAAGCCAATAATATATTGCATCTGCTTCATTTTATTATATTACATTCGAAGTTATAGGAGTATAAAGAATTTTAGGGTTACCTGCAGCAAGTTTTTTCAAATAATCGAAAACTTAATATTTCCTGTTTATTGTCACTACAAAATCATTACCATTTGAAAATTCTACGATAAAACCGCTTAATAAAGATATTGCAATTAAACACAAAACCAACAATAGCTGGCAACCCTATCGTGGCTTTTCAACAAAATTTGGCCTGAATAATGTCTATAATACGTTCCATTAATTGTATGAAATTCGTATTGATTTCATGACTGCACTGGAAGTTATAGGGCAAAAAGTTTTATTTTCCTGAGCGAATTTTCAAAACCAAAGACACAAAAATTACCATAGCTGGCAGCACCAATCGAATTTTTCAACCAAATTTATATCAAACAGAGTTTAGAGTAAGGTTCAGCTATTGTGTCAATTTCATGAAAATCGGGTTACATATTCACATTTGATAGGGCAAAAAACAGTTTTTTTTCTTTATAATTTTTCAAGATGGCACCACTGGCACAGAGTTTCCCACAATTCAAAATCGCTTCTATCAAACCTGGTCCTACTTAAGTCCAATGCATTCTGTAAATTTCAGTTGTATCTGATTATTGGTTCGTGAGTTCCCGTGAACAGCAGTTTTTGGTGCTAAAAATATAGGTTAACTGGGAAAGGGTTCCCGTTCTTGTCCGACATGAAATTTCCAAAGTTTTACTTTGAAAGTGTAGATTAAGCATAAGATTTGTATACAGATTGGTTTTATTGTAAGAAACGGACATTTTTTAGGATATTCGATGGTTTGAATGTTTTCACTTCCAAATTTTCATTTTTTCAAATTTAAGACACCAAAATTATCATAGCTGGCAGCTCCAACCGAATTTTGCAACCGAATTTCTACCAAACGTGGTTTGAGGTAAGGTCCAGCTACTGTGTTCGTCAAAATCGAACGATTCAATCAGAATTTATAGGGCTAAAAGCTGTTATCTTTTTTAGTGATTTTTCAAGATGGCACTACTGGCACAGAATCGCCCGCATTTCAAAATCACTTCTATCAGACCTGGTCCTATTTAAGACCAATACATTCTGTAAATTTCAATTAATTCTGCTCATCGGATCGTGAGTTTCCGTGAACAGAAGTTTTTGATGCTAAAAATATAGGTAAATTGGGCAAGGGTTACCAGGCGTGCCCGTTATACCATATCTTTTTTTTTGGCTATGTAAACAAAGCACAAGATTTACATATGAATGGCTTTTTTTGAAGAAACGGCATATTTTCAAGAGAGACGATGATTTGGAGGTTTTCACTTTCAGTGCCTGCTGTAGCTACAGGGTTGCCAGCACGCTCATTAAAAGCTACACAAATCTACAACTAAATAATACCAATATGTTCCGAAAATTTCGTAATGATTGAATAGCTCTGTCAAAAGTTATCGCAATTTAAAAATTTTCAAATTTTCCCGTTTTCTTTTTAGGCACCCAGCGCACACATAGGGTTAAAAAATTCCAAAGCATTATCCGATTCACATGTAAAACACGTTCGAAATTGATTTTGTCAACTTTATTTATGCGAAAATTATTTGTGTACGGAATAATAGGTATATTAAAAATATCACTAAAATGGCCGCCGGCGCCAAAGGGTTAAAGATAATTGACATTTAGTGAGACGTGGACCTATTCTGCATATACACCAATATATCCTGAAAGTTTCAGCTCAATTGGATATCGCGTTCCCGAGATTATCTCACTGAAATTTTTTGATTATCTTAATATATATAAATCTTAATATATATAAATTACGTGTCACGTTGTTTGTCCGCGATGGACTCCTTAACTACTTAACCGATTTTTATCAACTTTGTACACCGTGTGCAGTTTGATCCAACTTGAAAGATAGGATAGCTTACATCGCAATTTATGATCGCAATATTATTTTATTGCAAATTATTTGTCTATTATTTGACAGTCACAATTATCTGTTAGCTCCAAATGATTTTAACAGATTTTTTTAACGATTTTAAACAAAAATTGAAATCCTTAATTGATTTTATTGTTAAATATTCAGTTTTCGGTATCACACGTTGTTGGCTGTATTCGATTGAGTGGCAAAAGCGAGGTTTGCCTCATGCCCACATTTTAATTTGGCTTCAAGATAAAATCCGTCCAGAAGAAATTGATCAAATAATTTCAGCCGAAATTCCAGACTCATCAATTGATAAAGAATTATTTGATATTGTTACGAAACACATGATCCACGGGCCGTGTGGTGCTTTCAACATAACGTCACCGTGCATGGAAAATGGAAAATATAAGAAAAATTTCACAAAGCCGCATACGAATGACACTATCACGGATATTGACGGTTATCCAATGTATCGCAGCAGAAATACTGAGAATGGTGGCCACACATTCACAATGCGACTGCCGAATTTTACAAATCAAGTTGAACTTGATAATCAGTGGGTGGTACCATACTCACCATTACTTTCAAAAACTTATGAGGCTCATATCAATGTTGAGCTTTGCAGCTCTGTAAAATCAATTAAGTACATTTGCAAATATGTAAATAAAGGCAATGATTTGGCTATATTTGAAGTACAGAATGTAAATAAAAATGACGAAATAGCACGATACCAAATGGGTAGGTACATTAGCAGCAACGAAGCTATTTGGCATATTCTTAGCTTTCCCATACACGAAAGAGACCCTTCTGTCCAGCATCTAGCAATACATCTTGAAAACGGTCAACGTGTATACTTCACTGAAGAAAATGTTCTCCAAAGAGCGCTTGAGGCTCCAAAAACGACACTAACTGAATTTTTTACATTGTGTCAAAAATCTGATATTTTTGGCCGATTCGCAAAAACATTGAAATATACTGATGTTCCACGTTATTTCACATGGAACAAATCCAGTAAAAAATGGGAACCACGAAAACAAGGAAAACCACATCCTTACATCACAGGCATATTAAAAGCTAAGACATTGGGGCGACTTTACACGGTACATCCAAAGCAACGCGAGTGCTTCTATTTACGTTTGTTATTGGTGATTGTTCCCGGACCAACATCTTTTGAATTCCTGCGAACTGTTAATGGTCGAGTATTCAATACATACCAAGATGCATGTCATGAACTGCAATTGCTAGAAGACGATAACCATTGGGACTTAACGCTTGCTGATGCCGCATTAACATCAACGCCCAATAATATTCGTCAGTTGTTTGCAATTATTTTGACGACATGTTATCCATCGCAAGCACAAACTTTGTGGGAAAAATATAAAAATTGTATGACAGAAGACATATTGCACCGAATTAGACAAACAGATCAATGCCAAAACATAGATTATACGCCTGAGATGTTTAATGAAGCGTTAGTGTTAATCGAGGACTTATGTGTTTTAATTTCAAATTTACCACTTAATCATTATGGTATGCCATCGCCTGATCGCCCAGCCACCGACTTAGTCAACACCGATTTACAACGAGAAAAACAATATGACCAAGGTAATTTAGCAACAATTATCGCGAACAGCGAGCCATTACTGACAGCAGAACAAAAAATTATTTATGATCGGATTATGCTGGCTGTTGCCGCTGAACAAGGCGGTTTTTTTTTTCTTGGACGCACCAGGTGGAACCGGTAAGACATTTTTAATATCGTTAATTCTTGCCAAAATACGGTCACAACAGAAAATTGCATTGGCAGTTGCATCGTCAGGCATTGCGGCTACTTTGCTAGATGGTGGGCGAACGGCACATTCAACATTCAAACTGCCATTGGACATTCATAATAAACCAAATGCAATATGTAACATAAAAAAGAAAAGTGGAATAGCTGCAGTGTTGCGGAAGAGTTCAATTATAATTTGGGATGAGTGCACAATGGCTCACAAATATTCACTCGAAGCATTGCATAGAACTATGCAAGATTTAAACGGCAATGATAAACTTTTCGGTGGTGCTCTTTTACTTCTGTCTGGTGATTTCCGCCAGACCTTACCTGTTATACCTCGCTCTACTTTCGCGGATGAGATTAATGCATGTTTGAAACAATCATTCTTATGGCGAAGTGTTGAAACACTTCAATTGACCATAAACATGCGCGTACGATTGCAAAATGATCCATCAGCACAAATATTTTCCGAACAATTATTAGATATTGGGAACGGTAAAATAGAACTGCAACCAAATACGCAATGCATTAAACTGCCAGACAATTTCTGCACTGTTTTTCAGGGAAAAAATGAATTGATTCAGAGTAATTTTCCGGATATACACAGTAATTACTTAAATCATAACTGGCTCAGTCATCGGGCTATTTTGGCAGCCAAAAATTTTGATGTTGACGAAATTAACTTCCAGATACAACAGTTGTTACCAGGCGATCTGATGTCTTTCAAATCAATCGATACTGTTGTTAATGAAAATGATAGTGTAAATTTTCCAATTGAATTTTTAAATTCACTAGATATACCTGGAATGCCACCACATAATCTTCGATTAAAGATTGGTTCACCTATTATTCTCCAGCGTAATTTGAATCCACCTCAATTATGCAACGGTACGCGTTTGGTCATCAAAAACATCACCGGAAATATTCTTGAAGCAACTATTTTAACTGGAAAGTTTAAAGGGAAAGTGGTCCTGTTGCCACGTATTCCAATGATACCGTCAGATTCTACCATACCCTTCAGAAGGTTACAGTTTCCAATTCGTTTAGCTTTTGCCATGTCTATAAATAAGTCTCAAGGCCAAACAATGTCCATTTGTGGTTTAGATTTGGAAAATCCATGTTTTTCTCATGGGCAGCTATATGTTGCATGTTCACGTGTAGGAAAACCGTCGAACCTATTTGTGTTAGCTAAAGACGGGTTAACCAAAAATATTGTGCACCAATTTGTGTTACATTAAATTGAATTTGAAAGTATTTATAATTCAAAATAATAAATATTATTGTTAGAAGATTTTAAACTATCCACCCTACCTACCTCATTTATAAGTTTAAGTGTTACATGTTGTTTACTAAAAACTTTGTAATATACTCATTTGTTACAAACTTGAATAAAAATAATAATGAATTTTAAATTTAATTCTTTTTTATTGTTGAATTTTAAATTTTAAATTTAATTCTTTTTTATTAAAAAAAGAATTAAATTTAAAATTTCAACTATACGAAAATTTTGATCAATTGTGTTCAAAGTCCTTCCCCTTCAAATCCCAAACCAGGAAATTTTTATACCAGCTTTAACGTTTCCGTCTTCGTTCGTAAATAATAATTTCATTGTAATAAGGGGTAACGGTAGTAGAAAATCAGACATGAAGGTCGCCATGTTTTTTTTACAAATGGCATCTATGTAAAGAAGCATGGTGGTGCCCATGTCTGATGTTCTCCTACCGTTCCCTTTAAATAGTTTACAACAATGTAATATGACAAAGACGTTAGCTACAGCAACGCGTGGCCGGGTCAGCTAGTATATATATATATATATATATACTAGCTGACCCGGCCACGCGTTGCTGTAGCTAACGTCTTTGTCATATTACATTGTTGTAAACTATTTAAAGGGAACGGTAGGAGAACATCAGACATGGGCACCACCATGCTTCTTTACATAGATGCCATTTGTAAAAAAAACATGGCGACCTTCATGTCTGATTTTCTACTACCGTTACCCCTTATTACAATGAAATTATTATTTACGAACGAAGACGGAAACGTTAAAGCTGGTATAAAAATTTCCTGGTTTGGGATTTGAAGGGGAAGGACTTTGAACACAATTGATCAAAATTTTCGTATAGTTGAAATTTTAAATTTAATTCTTTTTTTAATAAAAAAGAATTAAATTTAAAATTTAAAATTCAACAATAAAAAAGAATTAAATTTAAAATTCATTATTATTTTTATTCAAGTTTGTAACAAATGAGTATATTACAAAGTTTTTAGTAAACAACATGTAACACTTAAACTTATAAATGAGGTAGGTAGGGTGGATAGTTTAAAATCTTCTAACAATAATATTTATTATTTTGAATTATAAATACTTTCAAATTCAATTTAATGTAACACAAATTGGTGCACAATATTTTTGGTTAACCCGTCTTTAGCTAACACAAATAGGTTCGACGGTTTTCCTACACGTGAACATGCAACATATAGCTGCCCATGAGAAAAACATGGATTTTCCAAATCTAAACCACAAATGGACATTGTTTGGCCTTGAGACTTATTTATAGACATGGCAAAAGCTAAACGAATTGGAAACTGTAACCTTCTGAAGGGTATGGTAGAATCTGACGGTATCATTGGAATACGTGGCAACAGGACCACTTTCCCTTTAAACTTTCCAGTTAAAATAGTTGCTTCAAGAATATTTCCGGTGATGTTTTTGATGACCAAACGCGTACCGTTGCATAATTGAGGTGGATTCAAATTACGCTGGAGAATAATAGGTGAACCAATCTTTAATCGAAGATTATGTGGTGGCATTCCAGGTATATCTAGTGAATTTAAAAATTCAATTGGAAAATTTACACTATCATTTTCATTAACAACAGTATCGATTGATTTGAAAGACATCAGATCGCCTGGTAACAACTGTTGTATCTGGAAGTTAATTTCGTCAACATCAAAATTTTTGGCTGCCAAAATAGCCCGATGACTGAGCCAGTTATGATTTAAGTAATTACTGTGTATATCCGGAAAATTACTCTGAATCAATTCATTTTTTCCCTGAAAAACAGTGCAGAAATTGTCTGGCAGTTTAATGCATTGCGTATTTGGTTGCAGTTCTATTTTACCGTTCCCAATATCTAATAATTGTTCGGAAAATATTTGTGCTGATGGATCATTTTGCAATCGTACGCGCATGTTTATGGTCAATTGAAGTGTTTCAACACTTCGCCATAAGAATGATTGTTTCAAACATGCATTAATCTCATCCGCGAAAGTAGAGCGAGGTATAACAGGTAAGGTCTGGCGGAAATCACCAGACAGAAGTAAAAGAGCACCACCGAAAAGTTTATCATTGCCGTTTAAATCTTGCATAGTTCTATGCAATGCTTCGAGTGAATATTTGTGAGCCATTGTGCACTCATCCCAAATTATAATTGAACTCTTCCGCAACACTGCAGCTATTCCACTTTTCTTTTTTATGTTACATATTGCATTTGGTTTATTATGAATGTCCAATGGCAGTTTGAATGTTGAATGTGCCGTTCGCCCACCATCTAGCAAAGTAGCCGCAATGCCTGACGATGCAACTGCCAATGCAATTTTCTGTTGTGACCGTATTTTGGCAAGAATTAACGATATTAAAAATGTCTTACCGGTTCCACCTGGTGCGTCCAAGAAAAAAAAACCGCCTTGTTCAGCGGCAACAGCCAGCATAATCCGATCATAAATAATTTTTTGTTCTGCTGTCAGTAATGGCTCGCTGTTCGCGATAATTGTTGCTAAATTACCTTGGTCATATTGTTTTTCTCGTTGTAAATCGGTGTTGACTAAGTCGGTGGCTGGGCGATCAGGCGATGGCATACCATAATGATTAAGTGGTAAATTTGAAATTAAAACACATAAGTCCTCGATTAACACTAACGCTTCATTAAACATCTCAGGCGTATAATCTATGTTTTGGCATTGATCTGTTTGTCTAATTCGGTGCAATATGTCTTCTGTCATACAATTTTTATATTTTTCCCACAAAGTTTGTGCTTGCGATGGATAACATGTCGTCAAAATAATTGCAAACAACTGACGAATATTATTGGGCGTTGATGTTAATGCGGCATCAGCAAGCGTTAAGTCCCAATGGTTATCGTCTTCTAGCAATTGCAGTTCATGACATGCATCTTGGTATGTATTGAATACTCGACCATTAACAGTTCGCAGGAATTCAAAAGATGTTGGTCCGGGAACAATCACCAATAACAAACGTAAATAGAAGCACTCGCGTTGCTTTGGATGTACCGTGTAAAGTCGCCCCAATGTCTTAGCTTTTAATATGCCTGTGATGTAAGGATGTGGTTTTCCTTGTTTTCGTGGTTCCCATTTTTTACTGGATTTGTTCCATGTGAAATAACGTGGAACATCAGTATATTTCAATGTTTTTGCGAATCGGCCAAAAATATCAGATTTTTGACACAATGTAAAAAATTCAGTTAGTGTCGTTTTTGGAGCCTCAAGCGCTCTTTGGAGAACATTTTCTTCAGTGAAGTATACACGTTGACCGTTTTCAAGATGTATTGCTAGATGCTGGACAGAAGGGTCTCTTTCGTGTATGGGAAAGCTAAGAATATGCCAAATAGCTTCGTTGCTGCTAATGTACCTACCCATTTGGTATCGTGCTATTTCGTCATTTTTATTTACATTCTGTACTTCAAATATAGCCAAATCATTGCCTTTATTTACATATTTGCAAATGTACTTAATTGATTTTACAGAGCTGCAAAGCTCAACATTGATATGAGCCTCATAAGTTTTTGAAAGTAATGGTGAGTATGGTACCACCCACTGATTATCAAGTTCAACTTGATTTGTAAAATTCGGCAGTCGCATTGTGAATGTGTGGCCACCATTCTCAGTATTTCTGCTGCGATACATTGGATAACCGTCAATATCCGTGATAGTGTCATTCGTATGCGGCTTTGTGAAATTTTTCTTATATTTTCCATTTTCCATGCACGGTGACGTTATGTTGAAAGCACCACACGGCCCGTGGATCATGTGTTTCGTAACAATATCAAATAATTCTTTATCAATTGATGAGTCTGGAATTTCGGCTGAAATTATTTGATCAATTTCTTCTGGACGGATTTTATCTTGAAGCCAAATTAAAATGTGGGCATGAGGCAAACCTCGCTTTTGCCACTCAATCGAATACAGCCAACAACGTGTGATACCGAAAACTGAATATTTAACAATAAAATCAATTAAGGATTTCAATTTTTGTTTAAAATCGTTAAAAAAATCTGTTAAAATCATTTGGAGCTAACAGATAATTGTGACTGTCAAATAATAGACAAATAATTTGCAATAAAATAATATTGCGATCATAAATTGCGATGTAAGCTATCCTATCTTTCAAGTTGGATCAAACTGCACACGGTGTACAAATTTGATAAAAATCGGTTAAGTAGTTAAGGAGTCCATCGCGGACAAACAACGTGACACGTAATTTATATATATTAAGATATATATATATATATATATATATATATATATATATATATATATATATATATATATATATATATATATATATATATATATATATATATATATATATATATATATATATATATGGAAATATGAATTTTTGGCCGAATCGATTTTAATACTAATGTTCTTCGAACATTAGTAAAAACAATCGGTCTGAGATTTAGAGGCTTCGATTTAGTACCAGATTTATCACAGGAATTACTACTGCTCTGCTTAATACATTTGTTGAACACAGTAAGAACTAGATTATTAATAAAATGCTTGTCAGTTTTTAGATGTTGTGCATTTATATTGTCGTAGCCCGGAAAAAATACTCGTAGTTCGATAATACGTCTGACTATTTCATCAACAGAAATTATGTGGAGATACAAATTTGCTTGGTTGCCGGGAGAAGAAATTTCTTCGCGGTTAATTGTATGTTTGCTGGAATCGATTTCTCTAGGCTTTCACCAATGTTAATGAATGTTTCATTCAAAAATTTTGCTGTAAAAGATCTTGCGCTTTCGGTGATTGAATCATTAGCAGCAATAATATTCAATATTCCTATTTTTCTGGCGACAGTGTTTATTTTATTTGATTCACCTTTTCCCGCATTCGCTTGATTTATTTTTACTTTTCTTAACACATAATTGTAAGCGGGCACTTTTCACTTATTTTTAGTGTAGGATGTCTAAAACATGAAATAAATATAATGAATTAGCTGAAGAATTCCTGACAAAATCTCGTGATTTGTATGAGTGTTATGGCTTCGCTATCGTGGGAGAAAATATAATTCATTATCCCAATAAGTGTTTGATTTCGTAAACACCAAACGGAAAACTTCAGGCTAGCCTACATCGATGTACAAAAAGATATCTTATTCGTAAAGCCATCACAAAGCTAGTGACTTTTTCGCTTGCCATTTCCAAGAATTAATTTGTTCATGCACAAGCGTATCTAACGTTCTTTTCTCTCAAACATTCCACCAAATATCGTCTGTGCAATGTATTTGACTAGAGAAAAGATTCCAAAGGCCATCAAAGATCTTAACAAGGGTCCTGGTTCTAGCATGGAAAAAGCGAGCCAAGTTGATACCATCTACGTAGACTTCAGCAAGGACTTTGATCGCGTTGATCGTGATATTATTCGAATTAAATTACAGAAAGTTGGTATCTCGGGTCTCTTAATAAGCTGGGTAGACTCTTATCCTCGGAATACGATGCATTATGTTAAGTTATAGGGTATTTTATCCAACAAAAAAATTGAAGTTTCATCAGGTGTACAACAAGGTAGTCACTTGAGACCTCTTTTATTCAATATTTTCATGTCGGATCTTTCTGAAATTCTATCAGACATTCCTCACTTTTTTTATGCAGATGATACAATTAAAATCAGACTTTTGAGCAGTGGTGCAAACAAAATAATCTTTATATTAATATTAGTAAATGTCAAGTCATTAGCTTTTCCCGCAAAAGTACTAGTATAAATTTTGATTACGCCTCAATAATGTTTCACTAAATAACGTTCATAGTGTCATCAACCTCGGGGCTACTTTGGATAAAAAGCTGCGTTTTAATTAACACCATGACAAAGTCTTAAGCAAGGTTAATGTTCGATCATTGTTCAAATATGCATGTATTATCTGCCACCCTACCTTTGATGTCCATAGCGACAGGTTCGAATCAGTGCAAAAGCAGTTCTTCCCGTTCTTAGCTGTATAATCCATACGACTTTGATATTTTACTTTCATTCAGATACAGACTAAGTCTTTTAAATCTATCATAACTATCTTCGCGGAGGATAGTCATATGCTCCAGCTTTACTTTTGATGTTATTAGGGACTTGATCAATGTTCTGTCCCTGTCCAATATTATAACCTTCAACAAATCAGTAAGACGGGGAAAGCATACTCGTTTACTGATTGAACACCGACACCACATAGTTTACGCCAACGACGATCCAATCAACAGATGCTGCAAAATGTTTAACGGCTTCGCAAAATACTATTCCTCAACCATTTCCAGACTTACGTTTAAAGCAGCTCTGACAAAGGTGCTCACGTCAAATATGCCCCTATTTAATTCCTTACCAAAGATGATCATATTGTTCAAATTTCTGTTTTATATTTTATATTTTTTATTATATACATTTTAAATGAATTTAAATTGTTTAATTTTAATTGTAAGACTTTTTGTACACATTGTTTGGTTGAAATAAATAAATAAATAATTAAATTTAATAGCAGGATTTCCGAATACAAAAGTGATTAAAATACCTAGTGCTGACAACACTTTGAAAGTACTGCAAACAAAAGCCTATCACAACTGTTTTCATCTGCTTACTTACAATTACTTTAACTGCAATTAGGTTCCGGTTTATATATAAATTGCTCAAATATTTTAGGAGTATCAACACCTGATTCAGTTTTACCTAAACTAGGGCAAGAAGATATATCTTTGGAGCAAGGTTTCAACCTTTTGATTGAAGTATCTTGCTGCAATTTTCTTTTCGAGCTAAAACAAAAATTACTATTGCGATTTTGCTATTGATTCCAAAATGAAATCATAGCTCTTAACAGCACTTTCATGCAATAATATCTGATTTAATATTTATGCCTGAACTCAGCTATGCAAAATATGATGCCTCTCAAAATTTTTCTAGATAGTACTGAACTGTTATCAAAAGATCTATTGAGATGAATATCAATCGCTTTCATTTTCACAGATTTCAGAAACTGCTGATTTGTACTAATTTTCGAAGAAAATTTTACTAATTTTCGAAGAAAATTAGTATTAAACTCACTTCGCCGAAAATTCGTGATATATATATTATATATCAGCAAAATGATTAAGGGAGATAATCTCTGAAGTGGCCAGTCCAATTGAGCTAAAATTTTCGGAAAACATAGATGTATATAACAAGTGGGTCCTTAAACAATTCAGATATCTTCAACCTTTTGGCAGCGGCGGACATTTTAGTGAATTTTCAGGTACACCTACATATATATCGAAACAGTGTAAATTTTCGTTAAAAAAAGTATTGGGAATGAAAACTTATTATGTTTTTAGTTTGTTTATGATAAAGAATTGGAGATTTTGAGCCTTGTGTAGGCGGTGAGTGCCTAAAAGTAGGCAAGGATTTTTTTCAAATTTCGATTTGTCATAACTTCTTACAAAAATAGTGAATCATCGTAAAATATTTATAGTGCGTTGATGTAGACTATAATTTAATACACATGGACTTTCAAGACTGTGGACTTTCAAGGCTCCTGAAAAAAATCCATCAAATCATCGACCTGCCTGAAAAATTTTTATTTTTGAAAATAAATTCAAATTTTTGATAAATTTTGACTTTTGTCCACCAAATCAAATTAAAATTTTCATAATCCCGCGGTAAACAAGAACGGCAACCCGTGATCAAATTACCTCTATTTTCAGCACTCAAAACTTCTGTTTACGAGAACTGACGATCGGATAATGCGATCATTATGAAATTTACAGCACATGTTGGAATTAGCTAGGACCAAGTCTGATAAAAGTGATTTTGAAATACGGGCAACACTGTAGCGGTGGTGTCATTTGGAAAAAAGGCTCAGAAAAAACTGGTTTTTGGCCTATAGCTTCCGATTTAGCCACCAGATTTTAACAAAATTCACGCAATAAGTGCACCTTACTAAGTTAGTAGTATAGAAACGCCAGCTATGGCAATTTTTGTCTCCTAAATATTGTAAATTTGCTCAGGAGAAGAAAGAAATTTTCCCTATAACTTCCGATGCAGTAACGAAATCAAAACGAAATTCATGTGATAAGTATATCTTGTTGCGTTTCTAATTCTGTGGGAATTTCGTTGGAAAATCGTGAAAGGGTTGCCAGATATGATGAATCTTGTAATTTACTGACATTTTTTTATCGAGCGATGTTGTCATAAAATTTCCAAGTGGGAGTGATCTTGCAATGACAATTAACAACAAATATTTACGTTTCGAAAATTTAAAAAGTTTGGGCGGTGGTAGCCCTAAAATTATATTCACTCCTACAACTTACAGCGCAGCCATTCAATCGAAACGAAATTCATAGGGTGGGTTTAACACAACGTGAGCACCAGACAATTTCGTGAATATTGCAGCAACAGATGCTTCCATTTTGTATTCATAAGCAAAGCATTTACAATAAAATAAGCAACCGATATTTAAATTTTCCGAGTTTTGGAAATTTTTCGGATGGCAGCCCCAGACATAGTTTAATCGTTGTAACTTTCCATTATATGCTTGGATGAAAACGAAATTCAAAGGATAGGTTGATTAAGCACGAGCATGTTATGGTAGATTTATTGCTGCTATGTTGGACAAATGCTGCCAACACTGAACATTTACATCATTTGTGTTATAGGAAATGCTGTCAGAAAATGATATTTGTTCCTTTGAGTAAGAAATGGTTGATATGATACTACAAAGAAGTGTATAAAGTCTTCACACATTTTTAAATCCCTCAAAGATAACTTCTTTGAAAATTAGTTTTCAAGCGGTTCTGATGCGCTAGACTTTTTTTTAAAATACGCTGCAAAATCTCAGCTTCAGTAGTGAATTTCGTTCTGAAAAGAAAATGCATACCATTATTTGAAACTTGTTTAAATTCTATGAATAACACAAAAACCATATTTTTTAGATTTAAATATCCACCGGCTATTGGTTTTTTTTTAAAATCCGTATTTTTTATACATTTCCTCTTTCATTTTCCAATGAGCTTTTTGGTTTTCATTAAAATTAATTAGATCTGAATACTGTTTTCCGCTCATGAATAAATTGATAAATGAATAAATTAATACAAGTCAATACATGATGCAGCTAACTCTTGATTCAAGCATTTGATTTAGTATAAATATACATACTTATGGATATGTATTGAGTTAGGGTCGAATACCAAAGTCCTCTTTGATATATTCAAATTCAACACATATTCCTCATATGTTTGTTACGCTGCGAATCGAATTGGAATTCTCGCCAAAAATTCAACCAATATGACGTATTTACTGCATTTTGGTCAAGAGTCTGAAATCACTTTATGCACACCACGATGCACTTGCACGAATAACTAGTACATTACCATATTGCATAACTGCAGCTATGAATCTCGATCTAAAGATGAATGTTCGAATATTCGGCCATTGTGAAATTTATCGAAAAAAAAACAGTGAACTTCATTTATTAAAAATCAATTAATTAAATCAATAAAAAACTCGCTATTAAGTATTTTTGATAAATCATTTCAATAGATGACTGATAGAAATAAAAAATATTTAAAGAAGCCCTTTACCTCTATTGTCAGTAGAACAGGAAAACTAAGGTTCACAAGGTGAATCCAATCAAAACACATGGAGTGTATATCTCTCCATGTTAACCTGTGCTGCATTCCTGTCTGAGGCAACTAGTTATGCAAAAGCATCCGTATGTACTTGCATAGGTGTTTGTTCGATCCTGGGGATACAAGTAATTTATTTGTAACCTTATCAACAGGGAGAAATGCGTAACCGACATTCCTAACGAGCCGGACAAATGTATCTACATCTATCAGAGGTGTTGGTGGTTACACTGTCTGCCGTACACATGTCGGCTATTGAGTAAATGCAAAAGCAAAAGCTCACGTCATGTCGAAATTACCTTAATTTGTGGCTGACAGTTTCAGAGGTGTCTTCGACTGGGGAATTGTTAATTAAGACTATTCGTCTCTGCACATCGAAATCACAATTGTTATGATTTAATTGCAACTTGCTAGTCAATCATAATGCAAGTTTAATTGGATAAGGTTCAATTCCACCCAAGCTATCCTATAATTATATCATCAGTGCAAAGAGTGAGTTCTGGTGAAACTCGTCAATTTCAGTCATGCAATGCCATCTGTGAACAAAGCCCGGCCGGAAATCCTTTTGAAAACTGCCATCCAAGATAATATCCCCGTAAGAAAATTTTCTTGAAAAGCACGAAAGAAATCGTAATGGAAAAATATTTTCTCGAAAAGAAGGGGTGAACACGAATTGCCACGTAACTAAGAAACAACCCCTTCTTTATTTTCCAAGCTTTCGCTCGCTCATCGGACCACTTCGTCTCTGGTTCCTATCCACTTCAGCTGCCTTGGGGCATATCCAGAGAGGGAATGCCGCGAAAAGTTTTACGTTCCTTTTTCCTTTTTTCGCAATTTCTTTAAGAAAGTTTTCTTTGGACAGGAAATTGTTGTGTCTTGACTTGAAGAAAGTTCAAAATTGAATCATATTTCTTATGATGGCGTTGCAATCGTTTGAGTGAGCTAATTTCAAGGGTTATTACAAATTTGTATTCGAAATTATTTATTGGATTGATTTGATTATACGCTGCTATATTTTCCAGAACGAAATATTTTTTTCTATATTTCACTTTCATTGACATCCTTCATTTTGTATTCATGTCTGGACATGAGCAGTAGACGGCCAATAATTATGCGGTTAACCGCAAAGTGTGTTTAAGGACATGCGGGTATCGTTCCAATCCTGAAGAATTATTTCTTAGATGGGGTGAATTTTTATTTGTGGTTAACCGCAAACTCCGCCCATGCACCGGGTATGGTTGAAGTTTATATGTATGGAATATTTCGGGGTAAAGCAAGAAACGTCCAATAGCTGATTTGCAAAGCGTTTTGTGAGGCTTTTGATGTGTTTTTGCATTGCAGTCGTTTGGTAAAGATTCCAATTTTATTTTCTATTTCTATTGTGATTTTGGAGTATTACAGTATTTTTTTTAGTTATCTAGCCCAGTCGCTTTGGAGCAATTATGCTTGGAGTGCTCTACTTTTTCTAATATGTCACAGAATCATCCTCTCAAGTAAAGCAATTATGTGACGGTCAGAGAAAAATTTATCGAAAATGTTGCAGGCATTATGTTCATGTTGGCATTATTACAGTGGAATTATAATCTGGATTTATATTGAATTTTATTTGTAAATAGCAGTCAGACAAATTGGTGATGCTCGGGTTCACATACATAGATATTCAAACATATTGCTTGGAAAGTTTGTAGATTTCATGCTTTTGAATTTATTTATGTATTCACCAAACAAGGTACAAGTTACAAATTACATAAACGATACCAAATAAAAATTGAAAAGTAAAGTAAAGTAAAAAAAACATTACAAAAATATCAAATAAGTAACAAACAAATTAAATAAGTAACAAATAATAAATTAATAAATAACAATCAATAAGTAAAACATTGATAAATATAATAGTATATGGCTTGAGATTAAGGGGTACGGATGGCATGCAATAGAGAGGATTTGAAGGATAATTTGGAAATCGTAGCAGAATAAAGATTGCTTATGCTGTTAAATATCCTGCAGCATCTATTTATCAAATGTGGATACTCTTTTAGGAAACGGTTGGACCTGGTGTTCCTTACAGGGATATTTATCACAAATTTGCTACTCAAGAATTCGACACTAATAGCGCCTCTAATGACCTCGAATGCGAAGCAGGCCGATATCACCATTCTTCTGGAGGCTAGTGTTGATAAATTTAAATGACTCAGTCCAAACTCATAAGGAAGTAAGCTATTGAAATCATAAGGGCTGTATATTTCTCTCAAAGCGAAAAGTAAAAATTGCTTTTGTATTGACTCGAGTCTGTCACTGTGGGTTTCAAAAGCGGGATTCCAGCTAATGCAAGCGTATTCAAGAATAGGACGTACAAGTGCAGTGTATATGGATCTTGTGACCCATAGCGGAGTTTTTCATCTTAGATAAGACCAACGTCAACAATGTTATCCACTCTAGTTAGGAAATTATTACCGAGGAAGTACGTATTATGTGTGACCGTGTATTTACGGCAAAATCTAATAACCTGGCACCAGGGGCGGAATTGCCACTAGGCCCGGTAGGCCCGGGCTTCGGGCGGCAAATTTCGGGGGCGGCAAATTTTCAATTTTTTTTTGGGGCGGCCAGTTTTCAATTTTTTTGGGGGCGGCAGTTTTTTTCCTGTCGTATATGTATATATATTTGAGTTGAATGAGCCGAACACCTCAAGCCATCCAAATTCTCTAAAAAATCAATGCACGAAAAATTCACATCTGATGATTTTTTTCGGACATTAAAAAGTTTTAAAATAAATATCGAAATGCTATCACGGTAAAAGACCAAAGAAACTCAAAAATACCTAAAAAGTACCTAGAAAGTGTCTGAAAATACCTAAAAAGATCCTAAAAAGAACCCAAATAATACCTCTTCAACCTAGGTAAAGCTTATCAGAGGTAAATATTTCCGTGCATTGATTTTTCAAGGAATTTTTTTTTATTATTATAGTACAGGGTATATCAACTACATGCGAATCTTTTTACTTTTGACCTGTTTTTTAAATTGTACTACATTACTGAAATTAATTTGTATAAAAAAATTTCTATAAAATGAAATCTAGAAATCATAGGTCAAAATATTTCGGGTATTTATAAATATTTCCTTAACTAATAACATATCGAACATTAATTTACAATAGTCGAGTTCATAGTTGATCTCCAGTCAAGTGCGGAAGCAAACTTTGAACGGAATAGTAAACTTACTTATAAAAATATGAGCGAAGACGTTGGAATTATATGCGATGTAAAGGTGTATACGGTTTTGGACTGTTCAAAATTGGTATTTTTGGATTCTTTTTTGTTTAGGTACTTTTAGGTTCTTTACCGTGTGTGTATTCACGTTCAATGCGTATTGAAATATTAAACATTCGTGCGGATCTGCGAAAATCAACTCGCAATCTAATAATTCTGATTGATGCATGGGACAACATGGAAACTTTGGAAGGACATTCATGTATATACGGAGTAGGTCCGTGGTTTTTTAGAATTAAGATAGTTTTAACCCGTTGGGGGGGGGGGGGGGGGGGGGGGGATGATTGCGTTGGTAGGGGGTTTCTTTCTAGTCAACTTTCAGGTACCCGTATATTTATATGCAGACCACATTTTTGCTAGAAATAAGTAATGGAAATGAAAACTTTTTATGTTTTATGCTTGTTTATGACAAAAAATTGGAAATTTTCAGCCTTGTGTGGGCGCTAAGTGTCTAAAAGTAGGCAAGGAATTTATTTCAAATATGGATTTGTGACAACTTCTGACAAAAATATTGGATCATCGTGAAATTTGCAGAGCGTACTGATGATAACTAAAACTATATACACATGGACTTTTAAGACTGTGCGCGCAGCTCTGTAGCTACGGCAGGCTCCTGAAAAAAATCCTTCAAATCATTGACCCTCCTAAATTTTTTTTTTGTTTTTTGAAAAGAAACGAAAACTATTGATAAATTTTGACCTTTGTCCAAAGGTCACAAATTAAAATTTTCAAAATTCCGCATTGGACAAAAACGGCAACCCATTACCAAATTACCTCTATTTTCAGCACTCAAAATTTCTGCTCACGAGAACTGACGACATGAAAAGCCGATGAATATAAAATTAACAGAACGATGTTGATATTAGCTAGGACTAGGTCTGAAAGAAGCGATTTTGCAATACTGTGGCAAAACAAATTTGATTGAAATTTGGTTGAAAAATTGATATAGGGCTACCAGCTATTGCAATTTTTGTCTACTAAATATTGTAAATTTTCTCAGCAAAATAGAAGTTTTTCCGATAACTTCTGATGCGGTAACGAAATCAAAATGAAATTCATGTGATAAATAAACCTTGCTGTTAGTCTAGTTCTGTAGGAATTTCATTGCCAGCTATGGCGAATTTCGTAATTTTTGGACAACAATTTTCAAAGCGGTCTTGTCATTAAACTTTAAATGGGAATGATCCTGCGATGACAGTCAACAACAAATATTTAGGTTTCAAAAATTTTCAAAGATTTGCGTGCGGTAAGCGTAAAATTCTTTTCACCCCTATAACTTCCAGCGCAGTGATCCAATCGAAGCGAAATTCACCAGGTGGGTTCAATCAGATTTGGTATATCTTTGGCTGAGGTGCTAACACAGTGTTACCAGCACCAGATATTTTCGTAAATATTGCACCAAAGAATGCTTCTCTAATATACTCATATGCAAAGCATTTATAATAAAAACAAGCGACCAATGTCTCAATTTCCAAAGTTTTGGAAATTATTCGTATGGTAGCCCCAAACATCGTTTTATGACTGAAACTTTGGATTAAATCCTGGCCGTCATATAGAAGGCCGGTCGCAAAAGTAATTAACTTACCAAGATGGCGGGCTTAAGGTACCTTTTTTCGACCAGTTGACGTATATTTTTCGACCAATTCGACCAATAAAAGTACATTAGTACCTGTCAGATTGCAAGTCGCGACCGGCCTTCTATATGACGGCCAGGATTAAATCCCCGGATGAAACGATATTCAAAGGTTAGGTTGACTTTAGCATGGGCCTGTTATGGCAGACTTATGGCTGCTGCATTGGACAGTGTTGCGAGCACTTAACATTTTCATCGTTTTGTTATATTTGGGTTTTGTTGCTTTGGATAAAGAATGGTTGACTTGATAATACAAAAAAGTGTATAACGTCTTTCCACATTTTTTTGTCACTCAAAACCAATTTCTTCAAAAATCAGTTTACTAACGGTTCTCATGCACTAGAAAATTGTATTTTCTTGAACACAATTTTTTCTCGAATGCTCGTCGTACGAAAAAAGCGAGCGTCGCTTCGACGCCATGTGAACAAATGCATTGTTTTTATATTGGCACTACGGCATTCGATAAAATCATATTCGAGTGCTAGTGTATTCGAGAAAAAAAGGAAAAAAAGCGCTAATGTGAAAGTGGCATGCTGAACCAAAAAAATGAACGGTTCGGGATGCATGTACGCTTGCAGGATATATGAAAATGCTTGCGAAAAAATTTATTTTCAAAAATATAATAGAATTATAAATAGTAAATACAAAACTATTTTTTGTCACTTACTAATATAATAAAGAACTACCATCCAAATAACCTAGAATACTTGTAGTTATGAAAAAGTTTGAAACATGGTTTTAAACATAAGCCAGGAGTTTCTGGACAATCTTGGCAGCAAAATAATGACGCTTTTCGTTTCTTAGTACTTTGCCAGCAATATTTGCATCGTCGCCTTTTCGTGTTGCCCCTATCATCCTTCTCACAGAATCTTGGCAAATGAATTTTAGTTCTGGATTGTTGGGGTAAAGTAGGTGGGGGTGGTGCAAGTAAATTTTTTATTACTGATAGTCTGAAGTCATACAATGAAATTTTTGGCTTTTCAGAAATATATAAATAGTAAGCATTCAATAAAATTGACTGAAATATATGAATGCCCAGTTTCTTATAACATAGAAGAGTTTTACGTTGGCATGGGTAGTAGGCTAACATTTGATCGTGAAAGTCTACACCTTTCATGAATTTATTATACTCGGCTACCATACTTGGCATTTAGCATTATTTTCCGAGTCTATTTGTGGTGTTAATCTTTCCATTTAGTCACACAAATTCCTGTTTTCTTATATTGGCTAACACTTTCACCACTTTTTAGATTTTTTCTTACAACATTTTCAGGGTTGCCTTTCCTATTTATCCTCAAAGTACCTGTGACGAAAGTTTTTTCTTCCAATAAGTTTTCTACAAGTTCCACGCTGGTATAATAGTTGTCCATGAAAAGGGAATGTCCGATACCTGTTCGGCCTTCGATTAGTTTCATTACAACTTTTTGAGTGTGATTTCTGCCTCCCAACTCTTCATCCGCAGATCCATCATAGATAATTAGTTTTAAAGCCAAACCGCAAGACTCCGCAAGTATATATAATTTGACACCATATCTCGATTTTTTGCCTTTCATATGTTGCCGAAATATTATTCTTCCACGCCACAAAACTAACGATTCGTCAATCGATAAATGTTGCTTAGGATCATATACGTATAATATCCATTCGGTCATTGAAAATTTTCACTAGGGGCTTTATTTTATCGAGGCTTGAACAGTTTTCATTGTTGCTATTGAATTTCAATACTCTCATTATCAGAAAAAACCTATCTCTAGACATAAACTGCGAAAATTCATTCATTTTGAAAAGGTAATCCTTCTTCCAATAATTGCTAATCCGATTCAAACGTATTGTTACCATATGAAATACTAGCCCTAGCCATATTTTTAACTCCTCAACTGTAATGTCTTTCCACTGAGTGATACGACTTCTATTTCGACAGCATATTCATTTGATCGGTTGATAATCAGACTGTAAAAATTATAATCAGCAATTAAATGGAAATAGTCCATAGGATTAGAACCCTTCAGTGGAACTTTTATTCCTGGTATAGCACAAAACGGAATTTTTGTAACAGGCTCCCGAGAGTATGACCAATCTGGTGCAATGCTTTCGTTGTTCGAATCACTGTCACTTTCTCAGTCCGATTCACTAATAATATCACTGTCATATACAATATCGTCAAAGTCATCCATTGGGGCTTGCATTCTTGCTTTTTTTGAAGTAGACGGAAAATCCATAGTAGCACAGCCCCCAAATTTATTTAAAAAAGTGAAAGCTAAACAAAGTTATATTATAATGTTTCTACTTTGGAACAGTAAAACATGTTTTTACAAAAACATCGCGCAAATTTTTCCGTGAAAAACGCACCTACCGGGAATTTTGCAAAGCTTCACACGTGCGAAAAATCACGTGTGGAGCTTTGCAAATATATTAGGTCTGTTCGCGTACTACGATTAATTGCAATTAATTGCAATCAGCCGTTTTTGTACTCGGTTTTACTGAAAACTGAAAATTTCTTCCCCTCTTTCAGTAAATTTCAGTAGGGTCTGAACTACTGAAAATTATTGAAAACTGTCAAACGGTTTTTGGCGTAATGTTATTATGAAGGACGAATATTTTTGTGGCAATAGTTTATCGCCGCTTAGGATGACTTTATAACCACTATTGTTCACCCAAAAACCGACAACTGACACTTATTTTTGGTCAATTATCGGGAAATGCAATGAGAGCGTTTTCGTACTTTTCCTGAATTTCCCCCACCACATGATTCAGGAAAATTCAGTAGGTCTGTTCGCGTACTACGATTAATTGCAATTAATTGCAATGAAGCCGTTTTTGTACTCCGTTTTACTGAATACTGAAATTTTCCCCTTATTCAGTAAATTTCAGTAGGGTCTGAGCTACTGAAAAATACTGAAAACTGTCAAACGATTTTGGGCGTAATGTTATTATGAAAGACGAATATTTTTGTGGCGATAGTTTATCGACTTTGTAAACACAATTGTTCTCCCAAAAGCCGACAACTGACACTTTTATTTGACAATTTTCAGGAAATGCAATGAGAGCGTTTTCGTACTTTTCCTGAATATCCCCCACCACATGATTCAAGAAAATTCAGTAAAATTCAGTGACTGAAAGTACGCGAACAGACTTATTAGGTCTTTTCACGTACTACGATTAATTGCAATTAATTGCAATGAAGCCGTTTTTGTACTCCGTTTTACTGAAAACTGATAATTTCCCCTCTTTCAGTAAATTTCAGTATAGTCGGAGCTACTGAAAAGTACTGAAAATTGTCAAACGGTTTTTGGCGTCATGTTATTATGAAGGATGAGTATTTTTGTGGCGATAACTTATCATCGCTTAGGCTGAATTTATAATCAGTATTCTTCTCCCAAAACCGACAACTGACACTTTTGTTTGTCAATTTTCAGGAAATCCAATGAGAGCGTTTTCGTACTTTTAATTAATTTCCCGCACCATATGATTCAGGAAAATTCAGTAACATTCAGAGACTGAAAATACGCGCTACCCTATTGCTTATAAGCACAGCGCTACTGTCGATCGCTTGCCTAATAAACTTGCATGAACACGACTCCCGTGTCGCCAGCGTGGCTATAATGTATATATGGTGCCGGTTTACACCAGTCGGACCAAAAGTGACCTGACCTAAAGCGCGGACTAAATAAACTTAGTCCTCAGATGTTTACAACGAACCCGACCTAAAATTTGCTTAGGTGGAATTTAGTCCCCGTTCGTATATGACAGCTGTCATTTAGTTTAATTTTCCTTCATGCACTGTTTTTATCATTTCATTTGTCTCTCAAACATGTTTATTTCAATGATTTTGTGTCAAAGAGGAATGTTATGAGCTTATATTCAACATACATACATTATTAATAGTCGCGCAAAAATCAATGTTTAGGTCGCGTGTGTTTACAACGATTATAGTCCACGACCTATATTTAGGTCAGGTCGCTTGAAATCGTGGACCGACCTAAATTTAGGTCGGTCCACGAGTGTATACAGCACGTGGACTAAAAAATTTAGGTGGAATTTGGTGTTTAGTCCGCGGACTAAACGTCCGCTGTATACAGTACTATGGACACGGGAGCCGTGTTCAACGCATTCAACGTGTTAATAATTATTTGTGTGGCAAGGGCGCAATAATAGGGAATTTTTACGAACGAACCAGTGCCGGTGTTGCTCTGATATTCCTTTTTTGTGTGCTCGGGCGCAACGAAAAACAGCGAAGTATTCTAGGGAAAAATCGCGCATTGTTACATATAATTAACGAAAAGGGCGGCAAATATTTCTGAGGCCTAGGGCGGCGAAATGGTCAAATCCGCCCCTGCCTGGCACCGAAAAGCCCTAATTGTCCCCCTTATTTACGAGAAATGCTATAATGCGTACACCAGATTAGGAACGCTAGCGCCACATGTAAAAAAGTAAAGCCAATTTCCACGCGGTGAACAAAGTCTTGTCAAAATTCACAAGTGCTTTTTCTGATTGTAGGGTAAGTCGTATAAAAGGCGTTTGTTTTATATATTTTGGATGCACACACAAAAAGTATGTAATGCATGTTAATACTGCGTCAATATGTTGTACCTAGTATGAATATGCATATAAACATTACAGCAGTTTGATTATTCCATTTGTAACCAAATTTTTATGTAATTGCTCACAAGTATCTGAGATCAATAATCGCATAAGCGAGTTTAAGCATTGGAAGATGATTAATTTGTGATAGATATGCTCTTGCATTAAGCATTTATGTACATGCACATACATTAAATGAAAGCAAGATGCAGGAAGTTCATACAATTGTCCAATGTTTTCCGATGCTCCTATGCTTCCCTATCGCCGGTTTGGCTTGTCTCACACATTCGTATCTCACCCGCACACTAATAAGCAGAAAGTCTAAAATTGGATCATTTTTCAGCTGCGATTTCTAATCCTTTCTCTTTTATATCTGTGATTGCACCAGTGATCGAGTGAGTCAAGCTTGGATTGGAGAAAGAGGGCATCCAATTTGGATTCAATGGTCTGATAAACTTTGAGATCGTCTGCACAAAGTAAATGAGGAATGTTTGCAAGGGCGCCAGATAGGTCGGAAGTAAATATATTGAAAAGAATTGGGCCAAAGTGGCTACCTTGTGGTACACCAGAGGTAGCAGAAATATTTTTCGATAAAAGTCTTTGAAATTTTACCAACTAACATCATTTAACATCATTTTTTTATGAATTGAAATCATAAATTACTACTTGTATTTTGTTCATATATTATAATTCTATTTAATCTGACGATATATGCAGGCCCGGCCCTAATGTATTTAGCGCCTGGTGCATAGGAAGAATTTGCCGCCCTCAACACAGGGTCTGCAAATATACTATATGGAGCACTACTATGGGTCCTCCAAATTGGTGTTTTGGGCAGATTTGAGAACGTGGGCGATGATTAGAAAATTATTTATCCCCGAACTTAATCTTGCTCGAAAAAAAATTGTTTGGTGAGCTCATTGTGATCGCATTATTTAGTTTCAATCAAATACAAGTAGCTTTGGTTACTTGGCCTACTTGATACTTCTAAATTTAGTGCGATTTTCTTCCAGTGACAAGTGTACTTTCAAATCCTGAACTGCTACGATATTCCACCAAAAAATTTAAAGTTGGCTATGAAATATTCTTAGTGGTGGATAGATATAGGGAGTGGCTTTAAATGAATCTGGTCGCAATATTGGTTTTATCTAAATTACTTTACTATTAAGCTAACAATAAACTTAAATTTAGCAATTTTTTCCTAAACACTCTGCAATATGTTAAATATTCGAATCTTCCCTCTCCTCTAAAGCTCCTAACGCTTCGTATGATCAAATAGATTTTGCATCAGGAGATTAAAAGCGTTAAGTTGACTTTCAAATCTTGTATCATAAAAGGGCTTAAGCTCTCAACATTCGTCTTGAGAATGCGCCAACTGTTCATAGAACTGCAAAAATACACAAGGTCAAAACATATGTTGTATATAAAAAAACAAAAACAGTTCGCTGCATCGTTGACAGCCAAATTGAAGTTGTTTCTTAAATTTTCCACGCTATATTGTCTGCGCTCTATATTGGAGCCTTTGTCATAGATTTGCACTTTATAGTCCATTGTTCATTAATTCATTTTAAATGTGTGAGTCCTGTTACGGTCGTATATTTTGCTTCTAGAAATCCTATAAAATGCTTTTTGTTATTATATACTCCTTTTTAAAGTGTGCGAACCTGATTGCCAAAAGTTGGGCAGAACCTGTCTGGTGTCAAATCGACTATAATTGCATATTTGCTTATTTTGATGTTTTTAGTGCAGTTATAATCATGTTTACGGGTTCTTTGTTTTTACAGCTTTGTGATCATGTAAAGGGAGAGAAATATGGGTCCGATGTTATTATCCGGAGCTCCTGAATAAAAAAAATCAAATGAACAAGCCAATGGGGGGAAAACTATTAACATTTTCCAGTTTCCTATAATACACTTTTGTGCTAAATTTTCGTTACATTTTAATTTGGACGAAAACATAGGTTTACTACTATTTACCCATAAAATAAAAATGTGTTTTCATATCATTAAAATCTAATATTCCAAACTGAAATTTTCATTACACATATTTTTTTCTAGTATACACAAATTTCTATGCAAGAATTTGATGAATTCTAGAATTGCGTCAGCTAATGTTATGGTGTATGGATGGTTTTATAGTAAACAACCATACAGGTGTACGTTCAAGGTGTTACCGTAAGCGAAAAATGAATAAACTGAAAATTTAATATCTGCGACTTATTTTACATATTGATAAAGGTTATATGGTAGATATTTTATAGGAAAATATTTTATTCTTGAATTAGATATGTATTTTATTATGCCGCCTTTTATGTTTGTCTTATGGTGCCGCCTGGATTTAAAGCACCATGTGCACATATAGAAGAACCGGCCCTGGATATATGAAGTAAACTGAATAAAAACTGCTGTTTTTTCTCATATCAGCTACAGGTCCAATTTTAACTGTTTTTGGATGCAAAAGCATAATTTTGGTTTAAAAAAAAATAATTATGTTGGCAAAAATACGGCAAGTTACTCATGCAATAGGTATTTACCCATTTATTTTAATTCAGTTATTCCTCAAATACGCAAAATACGAAAACAACCTAAGAAACAGGATAGCTGACTGCTAAATACTGCCAAAAATATAGAGTTGTGTCAGCTAACGTAGTATATTCTGAAAATAGCTGCTGAAATTTGAGCCAGGCATATACCGTTACTGCTTGGTAAAAGTTTATTTTATAGTCAAACACTTTTCAATTTCTATGAAAACGGATAGGAAGAACTTCATGTAGTTAAAAGGCACAATAATTCTATTCGAATGAGAAGATACCAAAATAAAGTCAAAGATAAGTTACATATCTGCACCACAATTTAAGACAGTTTGTTTTGCACAAAATATGTACAAAAGATGAACCGTAATTAGGTAGTCCAAAATATTCTGAAAATAAAGAAATCGCCAATAAAGTATTAGGTTTTTCAATAAGGACATTATTTCATTTTATTGCAAACGCAATCTTCAACTTTTTGATAATCTGCCAATGTCAATGTGTCAGTTGAAATTAATAATTCTATCAAGATGAAGTTAACGGACGAGCAACGTTTGAAAATTATTGATATTTACTACGAAAATTCTTAGTCGGGTATCACAACTTTAAGAGCGCTTGCTCAAACTTTAATTCGTAATCAAGATCCCACCTGACAGGTTGTGTATGCTATAGATAGAGAATAAACTCGCGTCAATGTATTCACTATTGAAAGTTTATGTGCCAGTTCTTTACTGGCACTGTAGTCGGAATACCGAAAATATCGCAGCTGCAAGTGCTTTAGTTCAAAATGATCCAAATCAGTCGATTCCTTGCCGCTCACAAGAATCGGGAATCTCTCAGCTCACATTATTGTGAGTTTTGGGTAAAGTTCTTGATTCAAGATTCAATTTTTTCTATAATTGAAGCCCCTTGATCATTTTATGCACCGTAACTTCTCCGATTGGGTTCTTTAAGAGTTCAAAGAAAATCCTGGATTTCATTGAGAAACCCATCTTTAACCATGAAACTCATTTTTAGCTCAATAGTGTCAATAAGAAAAAAATGGGCTATTTGCCAGCAACAAACCTACATGTGCTTGAAGAAACTCCATTGCATCCACAAAAAATGGCCGTGTGGTCTGGATTTCATGCGTGATTGGACCGTATTTTTTCGTTGATGCAAATTATCTCCATGTTACGGTCAATGGAGATCGCTGTCGTTTTCATATTGGAGGACAATTTTGGCCTAAATTGGTGAAATGTGGCTGCAACAAAATGATCTATCAAAGGAAAAGTTCAGAAATAATGTAGTTTTGTAAAATTGTCCGGTGGAATGGCAGCCTCGTTCATAACATTTTTTGGATTTTTTATAGGACTACATAAAGTCGTTAATTTATTCTAAAAAGCCAACAACGCCAGAGGTTAGGCTAGGATTTCTGGTTGGTCCATATTGATACAATATAAGAAGACCTGGAGTTTAAAATGCTCAGCAAACGATTTATGGAAAATCGGCTTAAAACACAAAATGTTTGTGTTTGTTTTGAAAAACACTGTACAATGTAATTTTCTGAATAATTGTCGAAAAAAGTAACGGGAAATAGCTGACTTTGTTAGCAACATCACAACAACACAACGATGAAAGGTGCTGGACATATTTTACATCAGCATTTACAAATAGGAAAGGATAAATTGGATGAAAATTTTGCAACTATTAAGAGGTTTAAGCGTATTGTCAGTGTAAGTAACTAATGACAACCGAAAAATGCGAAAAAAAACACTGATTTTCAGTATTTAAATAGAGTGTGGGCATTCTATTTCTATATAAAGTAATAAATTGTATTTGTGCATTCCCAAACTCTAACTGAACCAATTTTTTCTATGATTTGTCGCAGTGTGTAAAAAAGCCCGTTGTAAAAACTCAATTACAAGAATTTTTTTTGTTACCATTTGTTTTTTCGTTACAGACACAATGCAACTTAAATATATGACAATACTCTTACTATTTTACTAATAAGTTTAAATTTTATACTTTAACCAGAAATCACTAAGTCAACCGTTGTTTATACCAACATATAAACAATTTCTTTTTTGATGTTTCATGATATTTTTGATGTTTTTGATCTTCAATATATTTTTCGGTTGCTTTAAGTATTTTCATCAATTTTTTGAATCGAGTTGAATTTAATTTGAGTTGGAAGTATGAAATTAAGTCTCATTCCTGCTGATCGTTGCATAATAAGCTATCAGATTCTAAAAATATTTAACTCTTAAGTTTTTAAACAATAAATGCGGTATGATATATACCACAAATTTTTCAAAAAGATCACGATAGCCGTAAAATAAGGGCTCCAGATTTCGTTCTATGCAAATAGACTGATTTTATTGACGGATGCTCTAAATTTCATAAAAAAACGTTTCCATTAAAAAATGCTGATTAGGCCTGTCATTATGTACAAAAAAGCCAATCTGCTCAAAATAAATTCAAGTGAAGGTTCGCATTTGTATTTTAATTATCTTTACTTTGGTTACAGTAATACTGTGTCAAAAGCCTATTACGAAATTGCGTACGCGGAAAAAATTATTTGAAGTCAAATGACGCAAAAAATATTTTTTCTGTTCTAAATTGTTGACTAATGGTTCAACGTAACTTATAGTTAGCATTTAATTGTATCATAACCATTTATCATAAAAACGTTCACCAAAACCTTTCAGACAAAATGTATTTGTAATTCAGAGTTGCCGA
The DNA here is from genome assembly GCA_963978885.1 of Nemotelus pantherinus. Taxonomy (NCBI): domain Eukaryota; kingdom Metazoa; phylum Arthropoda; class Insecta; order Diptera; family Stratiomyidae; genus Nemotelus; species Nemotelus pantherinus. Next base: position 100,703,582 of record OZ022265.1, on the reverse strand, counting down.
ACTCTGATGGCCGAAATTGCCAAAAAATTCCCATTTTTTTGTTCCGCGAAAGGCAAACATTATACAATTGATGCCTTTGTTTTCGTTGAAACTCATGCTGAGCTATTAAATCGCAATAAAATAGCATAATTCTTTTATTTCCCAAAAAAAAGGTTCAAACTGTTTAAGATTTTTTGAATTCCGTACAACGGCGTTTTAAACGTTTGCTTTGCATCCATATAAATCTAAAACCAAAAACGTTTTTAACATCGTAATTTGTTTAAGTCTTTACCATAGTACCAAAACACGTCGTAATATATGTTATGACAAAAAATGTTCGGTGATAAAGAAAAATCTCTTTACTATTTTTTTAAGTGTTTTTATATCTTTCCCTTAAAATTAAATGAACCTATCCTTTTTCTTTCTTCTTTTGAGAAATTTTACTGTACTATAACGCTCAAATTTATTTAAAGACCTATAATTTTCGGGACAACAAGTTCAATATAATTGTATCTTAAACAGGTTAATACAAAGCTGTTACAATCCTATCATATTCAACTTGTTGTTCCGAGACTAAACTTTTTGCGTGAGAAACCCACAAATGGTATACTAACTTTGAATTTTTAAATGCCAACTTTCAAGAAACGTTGCAATACATACTTCCGTAAGAAGCCAGCGAGTGTTCGTTGGGTTTATTTGTTAAACCTGCATTTTTAGGTCTTGTTCTTTCCAAATTGTTCTTTGTTTCGAACTGCTTGAAACATAATGCACAACTAGTCCCAAGAGATGGGATAAGTGATAAAGTACGTTTAATTATAACATATAGTTTCAACAAACAACAAGATGAAATTTTAGGATTGTTTCCATTATTGGTTTTTGTTTTGATGCTTGACTATTCCCACAAGTTTGCACTATGGGGCAAAATTATCGCCCGTGCTTATTTTTGGAAAATAAGAAAAACTCGCACAAAAAGGGAAAACTCACACAATCTGACAATTTTTGCTATGATGCATATATCGTTTGTATACACCACCAAGTAAAAATCCAAGTGAATTGCACCGAAATTTTGCAGCCTCGAGTAGAAGTGGTCCCACTGGATTTCGCAAAGAATTTTTGTGAGCAGATTATAGCAGTGAACAAATTTCAAGCACCCTATATTTAATGCAAAACCTGAAATTAACGATATATTTTAGGAAAACACAATTTCAGAATTTTTAGCAACGAAAGTATATAATGACTGTGCTAGGTGTGTTTTTAATTCATCACATTAGCTAAAATGTCTTCTACATGAACAACTTTTTTCCTAACAGGAGCTTACTTTTGTTCTAGGTTCCATTGCATTATTTCAAAAATGCATACAATCTAATCAGCAAAAGTAACAAAAGAAAAAAAACAGTATTATTCAAATATTTCGAATATTTCCTCTCGAGCTCGGAATCCCATCCACCATATGAGACAGATGAAAGGAACCCGGATGCGTTAATTAATAATTACTTTACAATAAAGGTAAAATGCGAACGAAAACACGGAGAGAATATTTCCAATGGAAACGGGTATCCGTAAATCTGTGTACGTTACATCACCTACAAACATGTTTACCGGTCGCTTTTTCTTGTTTATCCAACCCCAATTTAAATACTATACGCGACTTAGCAGACATTTCTCCCTTTTTACTTGTGAATAAATATCATCTTTTAGCATATGGTATATGCGGATGGATGAGCCATTAAATATTTACAATCAAGAAGGTTAACATGAAGAAACAGAACGGAAACAGGACGAGACATTACGAGACCTGTGCAGTCGGTGAGAGAGCAAGTGACGAAAAAATGAAATACGCTATAGAACACATAGTAGCAATCTGTGAATTCATAATACGGAACACTGCCTCACGCTCGGAAGATACTATTTCGAGTAACTCAGAGTTTTCTCATTGAAGGATGAATCCATGAATAATTAAAATCCAGAAAAATTCCTTTTTCTTTTACATAATATCCAAATGAGAATAGATACACTAAAGGATGAGTGCACCCTGTAATGGAACAGAGGGAAATACAACTTCGCATAGCATGAAAGATGAAGTGAAAGAACTTGATGTGACCATCAAAGGATACCAAATTTACCACACCACTCAAACATTAGCATGAAAAGTCGTTTTGAGTTCAGTTTTATTTGGAATTGTATCTTTGGAGATGTGTAGCAAATGAACTAATTAAAATGGATTCACTTGAAGTGACCCTTGCTTATTTATTGGAGAGTGCATTGGTGTATAGGGTAGGTAAAGTTGAAAGAAGGTCTTGGAAAGATTCTTTATTGGCAGAGTCAATTTTTATTCGGGAAGTATTATTTTGAAGGATAATGTAGGTATTGTTACAAATCAAATTAATTTTTTGTTAGAACAAAGAACAAACTTAGAATTTCCTCATGAAGCTTTTAATTGGATGTCTACTTTTACACGTAAACTAAATATTAATTTCATGTAAACACATTCACTCTTGCATTAAGTCGCTGCACTCTAAAAATCTTCTTTTGAAAACTTCCACTCAATTCTCTAAATGACTTCATTTTACTTGCTGAAGAGTTGGATCTAGTTTTTCAAAAATTCTGTCCTTTGACACTACAACTCACAATCTGTAAGCTTTTTCTAGGCGCAAGTGAAGCTTGAATACCTAAGAATAACTTAATTTTATGATACTTAAATGCTAATTTATTTTCTAAACTAAATCTAGCTTGTATCTTAATAAAAATAGCATAACTAGGCCTAGAATTAATTAAATTTTGCTTTATCCGAATGCTCATCCGCCGTGTTGCCGTGCTCTCTCTCTCGCTCTCTCTCTCTCTCTCAGATGCATAAATAACTAAATAGAGCAACTCGTGCGTCCGATATTTCGTTGTAAGTCCGTTTTCAGGTCTACCTGTTTTCGCGTAAAATCTTGTTCTCAATTCCTGAACTCGATTTTGATTCTTCTTCCAAAGATCTTATGTTTTTTACAAATGCTCTCCCTCAAACGTCTGATTATACGCAAATAGTATTGTTTATTTACTGTTTAACGATCTAAAAGGAATAAAAAAAAGGAAGAGCAGATTTTTTTGGACCTATATTTTTCCTAGTTTTTTTTTTTAGTATTTCGCAAGCGTCATTCCGATGCTCCCTGACTGGTTTGCTTATTGCATTCATGGATCCAAGTCTCAGCAACCGTAATGACGAAATCGCTGAATATAAATTATCTCGTTCTGGCATGCCTTCACACACTTGATATGATTACGATGCTCTATTTGAAGAAAATTGAGGTCTTTTGAAACGATTCGTATCGTGCCCATAACGTCAACCAGACTAGTCCGAGCCAATTCACCATGATTCAAGAAACACTAGAGATAGTGACACTAGAGCACTGAGGCCAGATTGGGCTATTTCCCGCCAATTGGGCTATCTAAAATTTCAATTCGCGGGACGTTTTTTCATTTCGCGGGTTCGCGGTTTTTGGGCTATCTATTTTTATGAAAAACTATATTTGGGCTATAGAGTAAAACCTACTAATTGGGATACTGTATGATCGAACTAACTGAACAAATGAACTATAACATCACCGCACATACAATTTCTTGAAGAAAATTCAGTCTGGAATCGACCAATCTCTAGAACTGAACCGTGAACCAGATTAGCTGAACAAAAATGTGTTCAGGAGTACTTGCTAATCCGACCAAAAACGGGTTTAAGACCAGCATGAAAAAGTGTACAAGACTGAATTTTCCAGAATTTTTCAACTGTTCAAGATCAAGGAAAATTTATCGTATAATTTCTGCATGGCATTCTGCTGAAAATTCATTTAATGTGTAGAATTTGGTACGTTACAGATGGCTTCAATTTCATTGGTATTCTGATAATAATAAAATATTGATTTATATCATTATTGTATATTTGCCCTTTGTTAGCAGCTATGAATGCAATTTATTTGATAGTTTTGATGTAAATAAATCAATGTGTGTTCAGGCTACGTAAAAAAACTGAAAAAATTTAATACGCAAAATACAACGAACTTAATGTTCGCAAGAAGTTAGGAGTAATACAAGCATTCGAAAAACAATTGCTCAGACAAATAAAAATCCTGATAGTTTTAAAATTATCAAAAGTCAGGTTCAACGTATTTAAAAAATAGAAGCCAACTAAAACGGACATTGTAACGGACACTAGCAGAAAGCGGTTGAAAATAAATTAATCATACTGCCAAATAGATAAATTTTTGTACCTATGGTTCTGTAAGGCACGTTCCAAAAATTTGCCAATATCCGGTCAGCTACTTCCCAGTAAAGCCCGTCAAATCGCTACAAAATAAGAGCTTTGTGATTTGAAAAGGGTTACAATATTCACTCGGTACATTTTGTGGCGAAGGAGCTGATGTTAATTTAGACACAGTTCAGGAATTTTAGTTACACCTAAGAATACTATGTGATGGCTCTGATGCTTCAAATATCTATAATCTTTATGAGACAGAATTGTTTTTTTTAGAGCAACACCACAAAAATCACTATGCTTTAAATAATGAACATGTACAGATAGAAAACCTTCAAAGCAACATGCGACAATTACAGTGCTGTGTAAGTGGAGAAAAGAAAGATTTGGTGGTCATAAAAAAAGCCGAAAGACCAAGATCGTTCGGAATAATTGACATCAAGCGAAATTTGGGCATAACTTGGCACAACACAAAATCTTGAATGACGGGTTGCGATTTTTGAAGAATGGATGCACACACTTGATATTGAAATGCAAACGCACAATCGAAACAACACCATCTTTTTTGATTAAACTAGATGCGATAGCAGTTATAATGTGGAAGACATTAAGCTGCGATTATTCCGCCTATTTGCACTTCTCATTTACAGCCCTTTGATCAAGGGACTATACCAAACATCAAACTAAATTACCGCACATATATGATGCACCTTATATTGTTTGCTCTGGAAAATACTGAGCGTACTTCAGACCCAACAGAACTAGCTTCTATGTTTGAAGCTCTCTGCTGATTACGATCTGTTGGGAATAAAGTGTCTCCACTTACAATTACAAAAGTGCTTTTGGAAATGTAGGTCGCCTCGAAATCTGAGGGTCAAAAGTGGAATCGTGATGAGAGTTCGAATTCAAAGTGATTAAAAGTCAAATACTCTAGCAGACATTCAAAATTTGGCAGGAGTCGATCAATTTACGACCGCAAACGAGTATTTCCCGAAAGATTGGGAAGATGTCTTTTTTTTGAAGGGGTTTCAACGGAAGAAGCCATATCAGCTTTTGTTAATTCCGATAGTGAATTCAAATCGTAGTATTCTGAAACAGAAAATAAAGTTCGTCAGCATAATACTAATTCCATAATCACCATAATGAAGCAAATAAGGAGCATCAAAGGTTAAGATCTCTAAAGGAACATATCTAAAGTTTTGCAAACATTAAATGATGGCGAAGTTCTAATGGAGCACAAATAGGCAAATAGGCAGATTTCTATATCTAATTATTTTAAATCTTTAAATTGAACATGCGTTTCTGAGAAAAATTAAACATTTGTAAAACATTCACTTGGAAAGCCTATATTTTGTATTTTATTTTCTTGTAATAAATACTCAAGATGATTAGGAAAAATTTATTCAATGTTCTTTTTTAAACCTTTAAAACAACGTGTGAAATGGGACCATTTAATTTGCGACGCTGAGGTAGTCCGATTCCAAGGTTTCACTGTGTTTATAAAATATATATAAACATGATACATCGTATTCATTTCATTGTCAACAATTTAATTGATTTTCTTTCAAAGCACAGTTCAATTTTTCGCGAAACGTCGCTTGGAGGCCCGCAAGTGGTATTGGTTAACGTATGTTTTCTTTTGACAGTATTTAAACGTCTAAACACAAAGTGGAATTGTTTTTGCGGGATGATTAACAGAATTAGTCTACACATATGTTGATTCTCATCAGACACCAGCTCACAGTGCACAGTGCATCAGTCAAGTATCCACTGTGGGCTGGTGTCTGATGAGAATTAGTACATACTTTCGAAACCACTTTGTCAAAAAAAAAAAAATTCAATTGAGTTTTTCAATATTAATCACCCCGCAAAAACAATTCCATTTTGATTCTGCATTCGGACTCGGAGGCTTATTCAGCAAAACGATCGAGTTCCCCGTATCAATTATTCTCTGCTTTGATAAGCTTTAGAGACGATATACGTTTTCTATGCTGATTTATAGACAAACCGGGAGCCATGATCACAAATCAATAACCTTTATGTCTAAACACAATTTTAACAGCTGATTGTCTAACAGGAAAACTAATTTATTTCAAAACTTGCGTTCATAGTTTTGAATGTATGAAATCGGATAAAATATCAATATTTGACTCAAATTAAATAAAAACATTCAGCCATTCTAGCCATTAAGACTGTTTATTATAATAATTGTGCCACCCAAATTTGCATGTTGTTTTTGCAGGCTTTTATTATCTGTGTGGAAATTTTAAAAAAGTCCTTGAAAAAATAAGTGCACCTCTACCTTATTTTTTCACGGATTTTTCTAAAATGTTCACACAGTTCCTGTAATTTATTCACATTTTTCCTGCTTTCGTTTTCAACTACGTTGAATAAAATTTTATCTGTATAAAGCATCGAAAATTTCAACTGTTTCAAACGACTTCTGTGCTACTTGGTATAAATTTTATGGATATAAATATTATAATTTAATCAGCTTAAATGAATTGATTTAGTTATAAAAACAGTTATTTAGTGTGGCGGTTTTTGGGCTACAAATAAAAAATTATCGCTATTTTGGGCTATGAAAATTTGAAATTGGGCTATATTTTCTCTCAATTATCTGGCCACACTGCACTAGAGTGACCATTTTATCCTCTCTCTGCGCATGACGTCACCCGGAGAGTTCGTCGCGCGGCATGTTCACAAGCATTGGTGTAAAATGTATGGGCGCTGGGGTAACTCATTTAAACAATCCGTGATTAAAACATGTTTGCATACATTCTTGTACATAAAATCGTCAATTAAGAAATCATAATATGTACAATTAAATTATGTGCTTAGTAGTACATGTAAAATGTATCTACAATGTATGCAAAATATGATAAAAGTATATTTAAATAGTAGTAATACGACGACATAACTAAATCTATGATGTAGATTTGGAACAAAACGTAGGTATATTGTTTGTAAATTTGAGAAAGCCAAAGTTCACTCTTCGAGATGTAGGTAAACAGCAATATTATTGTAAATAAGACAATTTAATAATGCTTTTGATGATTTCAACTTCAAACAAATTAGTTTTATTCATTTTAATTAATTTTATTTTCAAAACAAAAACTCTATTGCTAATTTGAGACTCTTCTGGGGAGATATCAGGGAAATACCTTTTTAAATATATATGAAATAGATGAGCTGAGAAATGGAGGACTTCCAATATGACGGATTAAATAGCCCAACCTATCACTGGAGTACTTTACGTGACTCACATAGTTCAAAAAATGTTGGTCGCTCTATAACAAGCATTGCATTTTTATGTCTCTGGGGGGTTTTTTTTTTGAAGTACCTAAATTTTAAGTTTGAAAACTGGGACACTTCTAACTTTTTATGGATTGTGATGAAATGAAATGAATTTACAACATTTGTTAAAGTAGCAGTCCCTTATTTTGTGATTCTACCTTGAAAGGCATAATATTTTGGTCTCTTGCAGTTTTCGAACAAGCTTTGAATCACATAATTTTCGGATTGAGCCAATTTCCATCTCACTGAATGCGAAAACCGATACATTCACAATGCAGCTGAGTTCCGGCCTCCACATGATTTTTGTCACCGTAATAAGAAACTCTGATTGTATTTGGACTTTCTAGAACCATCTTGAAGAGCTGCTATTGAAGAATTTGGAAAGAAGACTTAAAATTTGCATATGTTGGATACATATAAAATAGTTTTTTCTTCCGCTACAGTTTTGTTCTTTTGACTTTCAGTACAGCAATAACACACAAAAACTAAATTGCATTTTTTCATTTTTCACACATATACTTCCGTAAATAAAATCTACTATGATCTAAATAAGCTCATTGATAGTTTATAATGTTAAAACAATGCTGCAAAAGAAAACCATAAACAACATAAACATAAATCATGCATTTACTTGTATTCCATCACAATATAATGCGTTCATTCATGAACCGAACTCTCCCGGTGACGTCACGCACAAGCAGCGGGCTGAGAGAGACATGCGCGTGTCGTAATCAGTTCTTTGATTCATGCCGATTCACGAGAGGTGTTGGCTAGCTCTCTGAGACTGAAATGATGATAATGGAGTGACGATTTTTTTTTCGACGATTTTTTTCTTGCATTATTTGAAGCTAAGCGCCGTACAGAACGAGGCAAATCGTCAACGGTATCACAACCTTTTTTGGTCGATTTGTAATATGCAATTGCTTTATTTTTGGATATAACACACTCTCCAAAAGCCTTATATTTTCAAATCCTTCAGAGCAAGGAAATTGGTTTGGAACACAAAATTTCAAACAAAAACGTTGATCGATTAATTTTTTCATAGTTAAAATTGCCAGACACAATGGAACTAACTTCTGTTTTTCACTCTTGTAAACAAACTAACTGACAAATAGTGATCAAACTCAATGTCAAAATACACTGCAATGCTACCAATCTACGAAACCACCCGTGCGACTTGAGACACTCATCCCCGAAACTTATTTGTTTTTTTGGTTTCTATAGAGCAAAAAATAATTTTGGGGACTCGGTAATTTGAAGGATTTTTTGGTCGTATCATCTGTAGTTACGGGGTTGACTGCACATTCATCCGAAATTGTACATGCCAATTTCTGGTAAAAATTAAGAGAATGAAAAATATCTTAGTTTTAAGTTACCACAGACCTTACAAACGTCCATATTTTTCAAAAACTTGTGCTTCATCGAAGCATCTATCCAGAGATAATCTCATTGAATGTTTTTGCTGATACACGTTGATTTTAAGGAATAATCATTGATTTTTGGCCAAAGTGATTCCAATATCAATTTCTTCAGGAAAAAACAGACAATATCTCCTCCGAACGTCTGTCCAATGACGCTGCTGCATACACTGAAATGCTCAAATAAGCAAATAATACAAATGCAGCTCTAAAATGAGAGCATCATTAAACTCATTTGCATTTCAAGGTTCGATCCATATAATTTTGCTTCTCTTGCATTTTTATACTTCTACACTGTCTAAATAATTTTTGTTTGTACTCAGCAGAAAATAGTAAATACTGAGCCTACTGAAGTTACTCACCTCATATTACTCAACCTTTTAAATTCCTTTCACAAACCTACACTTTTGCATAGCGTAAAAAACATTTTGCAGACTCAGGTGTCTTTTCAAGTCGGCCACTCAAAAGCAAATTGGACAAAGCCTCCTAAAATTAACCAGTATTCCCTTGAAGGTCCTCGTCTCATACACCGAAAAATTTTATTCGCAACCCTAATCCACATAAGGCAGATGACCAAATGTGTATCTCGTCGATACATTATCGTATGTCTTGACTACGGGCATAGAGAAAAACGGATGGACCAAATAAGTCTTGGGAGCTGCCTTTCTTTCCTGCAGACCGTGCTCGTTACTCTTTCTTCGCTCTATTGTAAATCGTACACGTCCTGAAAATCTAATTTGCAACGCTAGCCAAAGCTCATTTGTTCGCATTACGTTAACACACTCCACACTCCATTCGACCATGCCAAATAGAGCCGTTCATGAGACGACGGAAAGGATGTATGTACGTCTCCAAAGTAACGACACTCTGTATTCTCCGATACTTCAACTCTCGCTATCACTATTATTCTTAGCCGGGCGAGGGTTAGACGGAAATATTTCCTTCCAACTAGCGACATATCCTTTCGGTTAAGCGGTATGGGATCTGGAGAATGGGATGCCAAAAGGGCTTGGTTTCGAGTACTGGATGAAATTTCACCAGATATAAGACCAAGAAAATATGTTTTGTGAACCGTTGCCGGGAAGTAAAACTAAAATACAGGGAACCTAGGAGGAGTAACTCCACAGACAGCAGATGTTTCCTTCAGTTTCCATATTAAATATCTTTGTCCGATCGATTCGAACTGTATGGTTTGCCATTGTAAAGCAGATAGTTGGAAATTTAATACGGGAGCTTCTTCGATTTTTGTTTGAAAATTAGAATGTTGTACCGCGTTTGGTTTTTAACTAACAATGAAAGAAATCAATTTCAGTTCTTCATTTGAACTAAAATTGGTTGTGTCACATGACAGCCTCAATAATCAACTTCAGTGAAAATTACCTAAAATCAGAAATATACTGGAAAAAATTCGCTACAACAAAATGTATTAGTGTATGAATGAGTAACCCAACAGTTATCGGGTTTGGAGGATCAAATCTTTTACCTATACCTGTAGAAGACAATTAAATTTTTGACAGAAACTACTATCTGCACTCAGAATGCATTAAAGTAATGAAACTGTTTCAAAATCGGACGCACAATATTTAATTTTTTTTTTATCAATATATTAGTGGACTCATGCCACAAAAAAAACTATGCAAAAATTAAAATTTATTAAACTGTTCACTAGACAAATAATCATTTCAATGAACTTTTATTGATTTTCTTTCCAAAAGAATTTCATTCATATATTGCGAACGCTTAATCAATAAAATGTTCATGCTATCTACCATCTTGGCTCAAACGAATGTTGTTGCCGACGAAACAACTGTCCGAACTCGATCCAGTGTCCTTCGCGAACCGCCCGAAACTCTTCTCAGAATTCGAAATTTCTCATTCAGGATCCGATCCCGAGTAAATTTAAAATATTTCGATGGGATTTTAATGTAAAGTGAAATCGATAGTAGTAGCGAAGAGAAGCAAGGAATGTTGGTTACTATGGCGGAGGAATATTAGTTCTGGGCGTCATGTGGCCAACACCAATTCTGGCTTCGAGCTCGAACCGAAAGCCGGATGACTCCCGGCCAGGATTCGAAAATTAATGATGTCTTTTATTGAATCATGCTCGTTCTTGATTGGAATTCTCTTCAGTCCGGGCTCGGTCTTGTGTCGTGAGCGAGAAAATAAAAGATACCTTTGTTGCTTGATGCGGAGGTTTGGGGGTGTTTATCTGTCAAACGGCGACCCTTCTTTAATCATTGCTTTCTGATCTGATAAATGTTGGGTGAACGAGAGCGTTTAAAGTTTGAGGATTTGTTGCCGAATACAAAAGCCTTATTACATGTGGGCATCCCTCTGTGAATAAATGATTGATACTCTGCTCGGATGGCTACTGACGTTACACTATATTTTAAATCTAGGGCAATTCAAGGCATTGCAAGCTGTGTTGCTTTTGATGCATGCTAATTATTTCTTATTTGAATTGATTTGATTAATGATACTTGAAAAGTTGATTGAACGGTTTGTTTCAAATCATTCTTGGCATTTTCCTAAAACTGTCGAATTGAAATGTTTCAAATATACTTTCAGCCACTATTTGATGTTGCTGGAATTTGAAATGAAATATCCTGGATGAATTGCAAATTTATCCCAATAGAGAGTGAAACGTACTTTGTTGAAATGCTGTTGCTCAAAGTTGAAATAGCAACAAGTTGAGAAAAAACAAGTCATGATGTTCCAAAAATATTGAGCCTTTTACCATGGAGTGTTCCTATTGAAAAAAACGATAAGCTTCACCGAACTCGGTATTGATTCGGTTTGATTGAGATAATAGCACGGTGAAGTAGCCTAAAAAGGAAAACGACGAACTCAAAGTGAGTTGTTCGTTTAGATCATTCGGGGGTCACGGCAGGTGTACTTTATTCCTGAAGAGTCTATTTTGCACAATTTTCAGAAAAATACTATTTTTTGTTAGTTTCGTCTGAAGATTTTTTTTCCTGAAAGAATCCATGTAAACTTGAGCTTCGTGAAATATTGTCTTTCTCCAACATTTACAAAGTTATTGCAGTAGAACACAGTAACTCATTTTGTTGAAATGTTCGAAGTCATAAACTGTTTTTTGACAACCATGCAAGTTCATTAATTTTATCATTGTTAAGTAAAACAATTCCACGACAACCCTTGTTGGATCTAGAAGTTATAGCTGGTAGTTGGTTTCGTTCATAAGTTTACAATCAACGAACAAAATTGGAGATTTGGGAAAAGATACGAGTATTTCAAACCAAAGCTATGGAAGTTGTGTGGCTTAAATTTATTACACTGTTGTGATTCCTTATGGAGAGCTGGTTTTAGTTGCTTTTGAAGTCATGGTAAGAAACTATTTTTACAAAAAACAGTACTTTTTTTTCTTATTGAAACAAAGTTTATCATATTTCGATCACAGAATTTTTTTTCAGTCAAAAGATGAGCGTAATTTATATTTAGTGTTTTTCTTTTAGGTAGCAGACTCCAGTTTATAATATTAGGTCAAGAATGATTAAATTTTCGACATTTAACATGTGATAATCAAATAACGGTTAGATAGTATTAAATAAATAAAGTGTGGCTTAAATGGGATGTACTTTTCTGTTTGCCTCTGTACTAAGCTTTGCATTAATGAGTCGTAAAAATATTCTTTCGTTACTAGAAGTAGAGTAAGACTTTAACAAACGTTTAACGGCAGCTTTTCTACTGTTATGTAGTCACTTCAACCTCCTTACTATAGAATGGAATGCGGCATTCTCGATTATCATATCTGCCAGCAGCTTCTCACTGCTAACTTTTCATTATCTCCACCGCACTTTTTTTTCTCAAGTCAATAAAATCTCCGATTCTAATGATGAAAGCCTTTATATTGTTTTATATAGGCTTGAAATACCTTCTACTGCGATAAATACAGCCCTTTCACCTCATATACCTTTTGATTGTTACCATCATTCAATTTTCTGAGATAATTGATAACGACTCACGTTTAAACTATTGTAAAACAACCATATTGGCAATGGCAACTAAAATAAATGAAATAAATTAGTCTGCTTTCTTTCGTAGTCTTGCTATTGAGAAGCCTTTGAAAAATTTTATCGCATTCCTCTTTAACCTACACTCAGAAAAATACTTCAATTTTTTGAGGAAAAATGAACACATTATCAAAGAAAATTGGTAATGATTTTGCGCCACAGAAATATTTACTCAATCAAAAGAAAGGAATTTATTCATTTCAAAGAAATAATATTGAACTTTCCTTGAGTAAAATTTGGTATAGTTTCAAGGAAATGTTGCTATAAAGCTGGCATCAATCGATTCTTAAATGGGGAACCGCTTGATAACATTGCATGTCGTTGGCACGCAAAAATTCTGCCTGCCTTCATTTCAAAAGCGCGGCGTACTTTGAATATTTTCGCGTGCCAAAGCAATATGGTTTGCCTCCTTTTGAAGCGAATGCTTAGCCATGGCGGTAAGGAGACACATATGGGGGAAGCCGATATCAATTATTCCATTATTCTTTATTTTAAGTGCCACATTTTTTCCTATTTACTGAAGCGCTAGTGTTATTTATGCCTAAGTCGCCGCTTAAAGCCATAATGTGACACTAAATCAATGGAGCCAGCTGTTGAGACAACTCAAGACGAACAAATATAACCATGAATCCAGCGGAATTCAAACCCGCGAATCTTCGGACTGGCGCGTTAGCGAGCTAAGCTACCGACTTTTTATTTGTGTAAAGCAAAAGTTAACAGAAATCATAAAAACTATCAATTTTTTCGTCGAATATTGAACCGTGGACATAATTTACTAGATTTGAGGAAAATTACTTCCTTGAAATAAGCTAAAGTAAAAATTGTATTCCGCTGAATGCAAGAAATTTTTACACATTATTTATACAAATTAATGACATCAAATAAAAGTTTATTTGATTTGTGGAAGATTTCACATCTCGTAAACAAGTAAATATATTCTTTGATTTTCGGAAATATATTTTTCTGAGTGTAATTTCGCGTTGTACCGTAATGTACTATCTGTCTAAAACAAATATTGCTGCCTGGTTTAACGCTCGCACTGTGACTGCCCTTGAATCAAAAAACTCTGCGCATACCAAATGCAAAATTACAGGTTCTAAAAATAGCCAACAATAACAGCTCTTCTTCTATCACCAACTGTATTAACTTCAATGATGTAATTATCTTCACCTCATAAGATCTCCAGCTCTTTGCTCGATACGCAACTTTTTTCTCATCGCAACATAATCTTTGTTCATCCGCTAATTTTTCTCTCCAACACTCTCCCGCATTATACTCCTTTTAAATGAAAACTACTGAAGTAAAATCTCTAAGATACTCCTTTGATACCAGCTTTGACCATGGTACAAATTTATTTTTCGGCGATAGTCCTTTCGGGTATAATCCCTTCCCAATCGAAGCTTGCAAGCATTTTTCCAATAAACTAGTCGTCTTATTTTTATCTTAAATTATCACCCCGTTTCTTTCCTTTCTTGCTTTAGTAAACAACTTGAAAGAATGGTTTACAATAGACTTCATACTTTTTTCTAATCTTTTATAGCTACAGAGAAACATGGGTTCATCAAAAACAGATCTACATCAACCAGTTTGCTTTCTTTCACCAATACAGTTGCATTTCTTTTGGATTAAAAAAAGCAGGAATATGTAATTTATACATACTTTTCTAGAACATTTGAATCTAAAAAATTCTTGTTTTATCTGGTCTTCTACTCTCCTAGTTCGCTTGCTATATTTTTGATTGCACTTATAATAGGCGCGTTTTTTTGCTCCTCTATCCAGCGGAGAGTAGAGTAGACGCATTGAAAACAACAACACTCCTACACCAGTGAATTCACTAGTACAGAAATTCTATGCGTCAATTGTAGTTCACGTGTTGAAGTGTAGAATGTGCTGATAGAAAAAAGAAAAGCTCATGAGAAGTTGTATTTTTTTCTGTGAGGTGGCTTTCGGGTTTTCAGGGTTATGTTGAATGTTTTGGTAGTTAGGAAATTAGAAAAAGCCCTCATAATGTGTAGAAAGTTAAAAGAATTAATTTTCTGTTAGTTTTTTTTCTATTTTCTGTCGATTTTGGTAGTGTATACTCGTTATTTTCTCCCTTTTTTCAGCTGTTTTCTGCAACCACAGCGAATACCGCAACCTATGTCAGTCTTAGCGAAAGCACTGCTGTTTTATACTAGATCGTTGTTTTTGCGGCATAGTTGTACTCTGCTCTGCATCGGAGCAAAAAAACGCACCTAATATTACCGTCAATTCTTTCGCCTTTGCTCTATAACGCACCTATTAGGTGCGTTTTTTTGCTCCGATGCAGTGCAGAGTACAACTATGCCGGAAAAACAACGATCTAGTATAAAACAGCAGTGCATTCGCTAAACCTGACATAGGTTGCTATATTCGCTGTGGTCCCACAAAACAGCTGAAAAAAAGGGAGAAAATAACGAGTATACACTACCACAATCGATAGAAAATAGAAAAAAAACTAACAGAAAATTAATTCTTTTAACTTTCTACACATTATGAGGGCCTTTTCTAATTTCTTAACTACCAAAACATTCAACATAACCATGAAAACCGAAAGCCACCTCACAGAAAAAAATACAACTTCTCATGAGCTTTTCTTTTTTCTATCAGCACATTATACACTTCAACACGTGAACTACAAATGACGCATAGAATTTCTGTACTAGTGAATTCACTGGTGTAGGAGTGTTGTTGTTTTCAATGCGTCTACTCTACTCTCCGCTGGATAGAGGAGCAAAAAAACGCGCCTAGTCAAATTGGAGGGGAACTACTTGGATTTGACCCGATTTGACAATGAGTAGACAAAAAATTACTACCATCCCCTTCAATGTAAATCTTATGGGCATGTCCACTCCATTTCTACTATCTCACTGGTTAAACCGTCATGCCAAACAGTATCGAAAGCTTTTTCTATATCAAGCAGAACTAGAGCAGCGGAAAGCTTATTATTTAAACTAGAACGAATGTGATTTCTTACCCTTAGTATCTGATGCGTCGTAGAGTGCTGCTCCCTGCAACCAAATTGTTCATTAGGAATAATATTATTTGAATTTTGAATTCAGTTTGGTTTTAATTATTTTTTTAAGTAATTTACCTAGGACACTAAGAAGGCTTATTGGTCGGTAGCTTTCTGGTCTGCCACTCGGTTTACCTGGTTTACAAATGGGTATTATTTTAGCCGTTTTCCAAGCGTTAGTGAAATAAGAGTATTTCAGACAAAAGTTATAGATATGACATAAAACCTCTACGGATTTTTTTTTGGCATAATTTTAATAAGTAAGTTGTGAATGTTGTCGGGACCAGGAGATTTTTTGCTTTTAAGGGAAGCAATCAGGCTGCTGAGTTATGAGATAGAAACAGATTCATATGAGATATTTTGATAATTGGATAGATTGACTTTCTCAGCGGAGGATCTAACGATTCTTTCTGTTTCTGGGTCAGAAAAGCATTGAGATAGGATGTGGTTATCATGAAAGATATCAGCAAGAGCAAGTAAAAAGTTTGAAGACTTGCCTATTTGACAAAAGATCTAACTAGTGGCCATAACTATCGATGGTATAGACTGAAGCCCTCCTTTTTAATTTGGTATCGAGTTTTGTACCTAATCTACAAATCATTTTACTTTTGTAGTGAAAAAAACTTTCCTGCTCAGTATGAATGAGTCCCCTACAAAATGCACTCCCAAAATCTGTCAATGTTTCTACAGATTTCAAAAAATTGTATATTCCACATGTAATTGGTACAATTAGTGAGATAGCCACATATTTGCTTCTGGCAAGTTTTTTAGTTTTATCTTAAAAATTTGGCTAAACACTTTTTATATCTCTTTGAAGCCTTGCTGCTCGAGGACCTCAAAAGAGAGATATAAGGAAATGAAAACAGCAGCGAGAATTGAAGCAATTCGCCTGAACCTTGTATTAAATGCACAAAATCTCATGAAAAAATTCGTTTCATGCGTGCTCAATTTGCATGGAAATACAAATTCGCCTAACCATCCCAGCGAATTTCCATGTAAATTGAGCATGCAATATGAATGTAAGCATTTCGGGGAAAAACCAGCGCTGCGAGTCGAGGAATTCCCCGAAATATCGACGGGCCTGAGAATGTTGCATTTAACATTCTCAGAACTCGCTCGGGAGCCTGGGAATGTCGAATGCACATATTCGCGGAATTGAATGATGTGATTTTAAAACGATTTTTGACGATCAGTAGGGTATCGTGTGTCGGAGCTGAGAGGGTCGATGAGTGGCCGCGAAGGAACGCAGTCGAGGCGTTTACCGTGGAGTAGTAACCAGCGTTGCCACGTTGGTCCATTTGGACCATTTTTGGTCCGTTTTACAAAAAGTTTTTAATTTTGGTCCTTTGGTCCCTTTCTTGGGGAAACCATCAGGTTTTGGTCCCGTTCGCATCTATCAGCAATTTACTTTGCTTTCATTTCAATCAACGTTTAACTATCCTTACCAAATCTACAAATAAAATCCCTAATCTCTGCTTTCATCGATAATTTTGAACTTTGTTTCATTTGAAATCAAAGAGAAGGGCTACCTGCGCTGCGTGCGCTCCTTCAAAGCAAAAACTCGATTGCGTGTTTCATTTCACTTTAATTTGTTAGTATACATGTCAATCTACTACTAAAGCATAAACAAAGACAAACATGATTAATTCTCAGTGCACATATCTAACATTCCGTTCCGTTCTATGCAGTTTATTGAATTACGTGTGGTAAAAGTGATATATTATTGAAGAAACGTTTGCCTAAAAAGATTTACATAATTTGATTCACTTACAGAAACATAAATGTTTATGCATATATGTATCTAGTTCCTGAATCAACATAGTGAGAAGTTTTATATTTTCAGTATTTTGATATGATATAATGACTAATTTTTTGCATATAATGAGTAATTAACTCACTATTTTGTGTATAATGTGCTGAAAAAGTTAGTCAATTTTCTATCAAAATGAGCGTATGAACTAAAATAAAAATATGGCAATCGAAGGCAATTTTGAAATTTTATTTAAATTTGGATTTTAAGTATGTATGTATGTCCTTTTGATGTAAAAAAAAAAAACAAAATTTTAGTTTTCAGAGCGCATATCTAAAATTCTGTTACTTTCTTTGGGATTTCATTGAATTGCATGTCAAAAGATTTATATTTTCTTGAAGAATTGTTTTAGTTTCAAAAAGTGCATTTTGATTTGTTTATGCCGCATAGAAATATTTGTGACGGATGGCTGATTCTACATATAAGACTGCTCTTTTCTCATAAAAGAGAGCTTTGAAATAAAAAGAAACCGATTATTTACAAAGATGCACTTACATACATATGTAACATATGTGTTACATACATATGCACTTACATACTTTATGTATAACATAATCGAAAAATGTTATATTCTCATTATTTTGAAACGAAATAAAGACTTTTTTTGCACTTTATCTTGGTTGGTGTTCTTTGGTCCTTTTTTTCCAAAATGTTGGTCCTCAAATATTTTTTTTCGTGGCAACACTGGTAGTAACGTAAATTATCGAGTAGCATAGAAGTGTTAGCAGGCCAAGTCGGAAATCAGAAAACAAGATATCTGCTTCGCAGCATCTAAGTGTTTTGTGCATAAGGATCTGATCCTAAAAGGATAACAGTGTTTAAAAGCTCCGTAAAAGGATATCAGGGCAATTGTTCTAGTGTCCAGCCGATTATTGCCAAGTTGTGCAAGGGAAGTGAAATGGAATGAAGGCCAAAGGCTTGCATAATAAACTAATTCAAAACTAACTAATCAAACTGATACAGAGTGGTTAATCATCATTCGGTTTTCTTAAATCAGTGCTCGGTTTCGGAGTGCTGAAAATTTTTCTAAGAAGTGTCTCATCAGGGTAAAATCCAATCAGAATGCTGTGTAAACAAAAGTGTCCTTGCGGAAATCTACTGTTGATGTGATGTTTTGTCATTGCGTCATCAGCGATCGAAAGAAAGCAATGTTGCGCTAGTGATAGATGGAAAGACGCTAAAGTATGCTTTAAGTTGCGATCTCCGAAGAGATTTTCTGGAACTGTGCATTGGATGTCGAGTTGTAGTGTGCTGCCGAGTTTCGCCTATACTGGAAGCAGAGGTTGTAGACTTAGTTACGGTTAATACTAAGTCGGTCACATTAGCGATCGGTGACGGAGCCAACGACGTGGCTATGATTCAAAAGGCGCATGTCGGTGTGGGAATATCTGGAGCTGAAGGTCTTCAAGCGGCATGTGCATCGGATTATTCAATAGCGCAATTCCGGTTTTTATTGCGGCTGCTACTTGTTCACGGAGCTTGGAACTACAGTCGAATGTGCAAACTAATTCTATGTAGCTTCTATAAAAATGTGTGTCTTTATGTGATAGAATTGTGGTTTGCGATTTATTCGGGGGGGGGGGGGGGGGGGTCCTACGTCTATATAGGAAAATGTGCTGTGATTGGGCGTCGTGGCATAAAAAGAAAATCATTGAAGTGGGAGCTATTTTTCACCCGAAACAACTGTTGCAGTTTTTACATTAAAAATAGAAAAAGGCTTATTTGGCCAGGGGAGCCCTACGCCCGTTCCACCAGCATTACTGGATCAAATGCTGGCGTTTACACTATTGGAACCGGAGATACGAAGTGAGTTTTGTTTTTTGTAAAATATCTCATACTTTGCTATTTGGAGATTTTGAGTAAGGTTTGGCGGTTTGTTCAAAGATATGAACTATGGTCGGTGTAGTATGTGTAATAAATAGCTTCAAACACATTAACTTAACATGTTTCAAGGTTGAAAGAAACTTAAATAAAACCATAACATAAAGGTAGTAAACAAAGACAAAATTTGCTAACAGTTGAAATATGCTAATAGCTGCATACAAGCACCAATAAGAAGAAAATTGTTGTATTCATCAATTGTTTTTTTTCATTGAACAATAAAAGACATAACAAAACAGAAAAAAAAAGGTTAAATGCATAAGAAATACATGGTAACACTAAATTCTAATTGAATATGATGCAAGTCGTATAATGAAGACAAAGAAAAAAATTTTGTTTGTTTGTTTAATCAATTTCTTTCTTTTGATTCAATATGATAATGAAACATGAAACCTTTAGGTAAAGGAATTAGAATATATTTGTACAAGGCCTTTATATTAAACCAACAAAAGAAAATACTATGTTCAACTTTTAAAGAGCATCAATGAAGAAATTTAGATGTCAATTTTTAATGTTTTGCATATGGTGAAAAAAATTGAAGAATAGAAGCCATTAAGAATTGAGTAGTAACTACAAAAAACGGCAATTGAGTAGTAACTAAAAAAAAACGGCAATTGAGAAGTAATGTTCATATATTCGAAAGAATAAGTTAATTCAAAGTTTAAAAATAAAATAAATACAATGTTTGAATAAATCACAAAACTTGTTTTTCCTTTCTGAAGATGGGGTGAGGATTTCTTTTCTTTTTCCTTCTCTAACTCTTCTTTCTTTCTTTCTTTCTTTCTTTCTTTCAGGGTGGATGGTAGGGGCTATGGGCGGACCCGTCGGAAGTCTGACCTATATAATTTTTTTGTAGAGATCAGACTTCTGGCACCGCTATAAGGTAGCACAGGATTTTTTTTCAGGTCGATGAATTTCGTCAGCCGTGCGCGTTTTTTGTTCGATAAAGTGTAAAGTAAATAATTTCGTGTCGGTATCCGCGTATACCTTATTTTTGGAGTGTTTGTAATTTCGCGGTTTTTTTGTTGTATTGCGTGCGTATCTCTGTCGTCCCCGAATTCAGCCACCAATTCGCGATCCCTCGCGCGTACTTCGATTCGTCTTCGCGTCGAGTTGCTTCGTAGAAAGCATTGACTCAAATTGGTGGCCTTATTTTTTTTTGTTTTGTGCTGGTGATCTTTGGATCCCAGTCACAAACAAAAACATACCCGTGGTCAGGGTTAGCCTTCACGGCTCATAAAGTGGATCTTGAAGAAGATCACTTTCAATGTCGCGTTTGTTTCTTGTCAGGCACATGAATAAAAATGTGATGATGGTTAGGACGCATGACAGGAAAAGAACCCCCCCCACATCTCCCGAATCGCTAGATGGCAACCAGCATGTGCCGCCGTCCTGTCATGTGAGAGTTGTAGCTACCCGGCGTAGCTCAGTCCTGCACGGACTAATGACTCGATATCCTTTGATGGTCATTTAAGACCTTCACCTCCATTTTACTCAGGCACTTTGTGTCTGGGTAAACAATTCATTAACCATTTCATTACAAATGGCGCCCAACGTGGGGCCCGAAACTTGCTCGTTAGAGTCCATAAAGTTCGCTCAAAGATGTTTTGAGTTTAGAACTACAGACTTCGGTCTACAAATCCTTAAAGGAGTCCCACAATTAAGCAGTGAGATCGATTTATGTTCAGTAGAACATAACAAAGTGCTTTACGTACTTAACATTTTCCAATCGACCTTCACTCCTGCAGACTTAATTTCGGTGGTATCACTCCGCCAGCAATTTCTATTACCTGTCTGCAGCCCCTATAAAAAACTGCCATCCGTAGTATATTTCTATTAAAAATTCAATATAAGGCACTCGTTCTCGTGTTTATTCTAGGCTTCACGCTTGAAGGCAGTCTGTTTTCGGAGATCTGTGATATCTGCTATGTTGGCAACCAGCCACTTAGTAAGTCCAGTCTTCGGAAACAGATGTCGTCTTCCTTTCTGTTGAACGAGTGATCCTTTTTTTTTCATTTCTACCGTGAGGACAGAGATTCCGTGCTGTGATTTTGATCAGCAAGGAGCAAACCAACTGTGAAATCTGCGATTTCGGCATCCAGCCAAATAGTATGTCCAGTGGTATTGGTCCTTGTTGCTCAGAATCCTGGTATCGGATATCTCTGCCTCCTTTTGTCTTTAAAGTCTTTTATCGTGGAGAAAATATTATAAAATTATATCGGTTCGGGTACTGACGAGGTTCATCACCTGAAGGAATTATCGTGTGCAATTCCTTTTTATTGGAAACCTTAGTTTGTTATTGCAATTTCACACATAGTGTCTTTGATCTCTCTATTTTTCATCTCTGTAACGTAACGTAGTTTATCTTCTAGTTTCCAATAATTCGCGAACTGTGTAACATTTCAGTCTTTATCTAATGTCTATTTGTCTTAAAATATCTTTATCTAAATTCTCTCTACTTCTCTCTTTTCTTTTCTTGAAAGAGATCTTCACCACTCTTTGGAAAGGAAAAACAAACTATTAATAAACCAAAAACACTAATTAAAATATATCTTGCACAATAGATATATTTTTCGTATATATATATATATATATATCTTTTCATATATATACATACTTATCTTTTGAGTAATTATTTCTAAACTAATAATTATCTCTAAACTAATTAATTATCTCTAATTATCTCTTAACTATAAATTATCTCTAAACTAATAATTATCTCTAAAAATAATTAAGTATCTAGTATCGAAATGGCAATGGCAAGAACGCCGCCACCTCTTATGAGGGAAACAGATGAAGGCAGTAGTGAGAGCTGTCCCATCTGTCAACAGGTTTTCACAACGGAAGAAAACTTGTTGATCACAAAATGTGACCATAAATATCACGAGAAGTGTCTGGAAAGATGCTTTCAACAATCTCGTGCATGCCCATTATGCCGGAGGGAATTAAAACCGGAGGACTTGCGGGCATTATCAGCTAAAACCGATTTCGGACGGCAACCTAAGCAAGGTGCCGTTCCAAAGGGCCACCGACCCATAACTCGGTCACGTACCAACGAGCCGTTGGGCGGGGACTTGAGAAATTCGGTACAACGAAGCTGGAACTGTGAGGAACGAATAGTTGATGCTACAGGCGCTCTTCCTGAGCTATCTCCGAGTCTCACAGATTCCAGAAGAGCAACTCCGGATCCTGAGATAGGAGACATCAAGAAGCAGATGGGTCAACTGATGCAATCAGTAAACACCATTCAGCATCAATTGACTACTTTATCTATATCTAGCCCTAATGCTTCGTCTCGGGATTCTGGAGCTGGTCCCCGCCCAAATGGCTCGTTGAGACGCCCCGGGAGGGACATATCTACTCCGGAGTTGACTGGGAGAGACCACCAGTCAAATTACCGGAACACTCGGTCTTCAGCACAACCGGCTGCCAACAGGCCTGTCCGTGGGTTTGAGGAGCCCATGGCAGAAACAATACCTCGACGATCCTCAGCCCACTTGTCTGGAATAAGGCAGGGACAAGTGAGGAGAGGTTATGATGAGAATGTGTTACCTAGGCGGAATGGTCAACCACCTAGAGATAGTAGGATATCTTCGGACAGGGTCACCACTATAATGGCAGGATGGAACTTGAGGTTTAGTGGAGAATCAGGAAGCATACCTGTAGAGAAATTTCTGTACAGAGTAACTGCTCTAACTCACCAGAAGCTTCAAGGAGACTTCTATGCCCTGTGCCGACATATTGATGGATTGCTGATCGGAGAGGCGGAGGAGTGGTATTGGCAATACCATCAGGAGGTAGGACGAATCGAATGGAATGTCTTTTGTGAGGCTATAAGATGAGAATTTCGAGATTTTGCGTCTAACCGTGAAATCACCAATCGAATCCGTCGGCGCCGCCAGAAGGCTGGTGAGTCCTTTGACGATTTTTACAGGGACTTACGTCGAATGTCCAGTGCTCTACCGTTCCCACTGACGGATCACGAGCTGCTGGATATTGTTCAGGGAAATATGTTGCCCGAACTGCAGTGGCAGTTAGTAGATCGGCACTTTTCCAACACACAACAGCTACGTGAACAGGTCAAAAGACGAGAAAGGTTGGCTCAGGCTCTTGGACAGCCTGAAAGAGTTTTTGGGACTCGCCGTCATCTGGCGGCACTGTCGGATCCGTATGCGTCGGGAGAAGAAGGAGATCTGGGTCAGGAAGTTGCAGAGGTTACTCGAATTTCCATCTGTTGGAACTGCCGCAAGCCAGGACATCTCTATATGGATTGTTTGGAGGAACGACGGATATTTTGTTATGGCTGTGGAGCAGAGAATGTTTACAAGCCTCACTGTGAATCGTGTCAGCAAAAAAACCGTCAGACCGGAGGAGCTCACCACCACCAGAAGCCCTCCGCAAACAATCACGGGCCTCGGCAGATTCCCAGACCTTAGATCCTTCTTCTTCGGAAGATCAGAATCTGTTCTCGTCTGCTTCTGATTCTGGTGTTGCCGATACCACTCTTGCGTTTACCCCTATCTTCACTAACAAAACTCTATCTTCTTCGGTTCATCTGTTGCTCAATCTGACGTCGTTTTGGAGGGATCGGAGCGAGTGTTCGGTACCAACCCGACCCCACAATATCTTAAACCTTATCATATCCGACTAAGGGAATATGAGCAGGCACGCCGTCGCATTTTTGAATGTGAGGAGTTTTCCAAAGTACGAAGAACTAAAAGATCAACTCTTCGTCTACGTAACTTTTGGTTACGTATTAAGAAACTTAGGCGACAGTACTGTTCATCTACCGTAGTGGATCAACCCACAGGTGATTTGCGACCATATGCAAATGTCACTCTTTTCGGGAACGAGAAGGTTAGCGGATTGATTGACACGGGAGCGAGTGTCAGCTGTCTGGCGTCTGACTTAGCGGGGAAATTACTGAATGACAATAGATACCGTCTCGAGAAATTACATGTAAGTCTCAGTACTGCTGATGGCACCAGACATGCTGCTGTTGGTAGGATTGCTGGCACCATACAATTTCGAGGACGTATCAAAACTATGTCGTTTCTGGTGATTCCTTCGCTGAGTCAGAACCTTTATTTGGGAATAGACTTTGTACGTCTTTTTAATTTGGCTACGGATCTGTTTGATCAAAACCCTTCCGTGGAGAATTTATCACTATCTGCTATCTCCTCTACAAATCGTCATTATCTTTTACCAGCACAGCAGGAGGAACTGGAGGCGGTCATTGCAAGGTTTCCGTCGTTTGCAAAGGAAGGATTGGGGCGCACTACACTCACTTCACACGTGATTGATGTGGGCGTTAATAAACCCATTAAGCAACGACATTTTTCAATTTCACCAGCAGTTGAAAAACAGCTATACGCGGAAATTGACCGAATGCTGAGTCTGGGAGTTATTAAGGAATCACAGAGCAGTTGGTCCTCTCCAGTAACTCTTGTTGTCAAACCTGGAAAAGTTAGAATGTGTCTGGATGCGCGAAAGGTTAACCAGGTAACGGTGAAGGATGCTTATCCTCTTCCCCTGATCGACGGTATCTTAAGTCGGCTGCCACTAGCAAAGTATATAAGCAGCCTTGACTTAAAAGACGCTTTCTGGCAAATACCGCTTGATCCGGAATCGCAGGATAAGACAGCCTTCACTGTTCCTGGCAGACCACTCTATCAGTTTGTAACCATGCCTTTTGGGTTATGTAATGCCCCACAAACCATGCAGCGACTGATGGACCGAGCCATTCCAGCACATCTTAAACATCAAGTCTTCATCTATTTAGATGACTTGCTCTTAATCACTGAAACTTTTAACGATCATATACTGCTGCTTAAAGAAGTTGCACAGCATTTGCGTTCTGCAGGATTGACGATAAATGTAGAAAAAAGCAAGTTTTTGATGAAGGAAGTTAAATATCTCGGCCATATAATCGGCCACGGAACAGTTCAAACAGATCCTGAAAAGATTCAAGCCATAAAAGAGTTCCCTATTCCTCGGACAGTCAGACAGTTGCGTCGTTTCTTGGAGGTTTGTGGTTGGTATCGGAGATTCGTTCCCGATTTTTCGACTGTGTCTACGCCATTAACTAATATGTTGTCGAGTAAATGAAAATTTGAATGGAGTGATGAAAGCCTAGGCGCTTTTGAGGAGCTGAAAAGATGCCTTAGTTCTTCGCCTGTATTGCATAGCCCCGACTTTAGTAAAGCATTTGCCATTCACTGTGATGCTAGTCAATACGGTGTTGGTGCTGTATTAATGCAGAAACTGGAGGACGGAGCTGAAGCCCCTATAGCATACATGTCGCAGAAGCTAAATTCGGCCCAACGAAACTATACGGTGACCGAACAGGAATGTTTAGCGGCTGTATTAGCTATAAAAAAATTTAGGGCTTACATTGAAGGGCAAGAATTTGAGGTGGTAACCGATCATGCATCTCTGCAGTGGCTAATGAGTCTTAAAGATTTGCATGGAAGACTCGCTCGATGGGCTTTGAAGTTGCAAGGCTTCAAATTCACTATTAGTCATCGAAAAGGTAGTCAAAATGTGGTTCCAGATGCGCTTTCCCGTGTTCACACACCGGAAGATTGCGAAGCTATTCAGGAACTATCAGAAATGATTGAAATCGACTTAGATTCGCCTCATTTTAAATCAGAGGCCTACTTAGATTTGATTGAGAAAGTATCAGCGAATGCAACAACGCTTCCTGATCTTAGGGTAACTGATGGATATGTATACAGACGTTGTCAATATGCCACAGGTGATTTGATACAGGAACGTGACAGCTGGAAGTTGTGGATTCCCAAAGAGCTGACATCTCAGCTGATCATTCGGGCCCATGATCATCCCACAAGCTCGCATGGTGGAATAGGCAAAACCTTAAAGCGTTTGCAGACATATTTCTTCTGGCCAAAAATGGCTTTACAAGTTAAAGAATATGTGCTGGCTTGCGACTTGTGTAGGATGAACAAGGCTCCGAATCAGCTGTTGAGACCGCCTATGGGCCAACCAGTTGTTAGCGATCGCGTTTTTCAGCGTCTGTATATAGATCTATTGGGCCCTTATCCCCGATCTAAGGATGGTAATACCGGCATATTAGTCGTATTAGATCATTTGTCTAAATTCACGTTTGTGGAGCCTTTGAGAAAAAGCACCGCTTCTAAGGTGTGTGAATACGTGGAGAAGCGTATCTTTCATGTTTTCGGTGTGCCTGAAGTTATCATGACTGATAATGGTGTACAATTCCGCTCAAATTTGTTCAATTCTTTACTCGATAACTATGGCATACAACATCAATACACAGCAGTATATTCTCCTCAAGCAAACGCGTCAGAGAGAGTCAACAGATCCTTGGTAGCAGCCATTTGAACCTATGTTGCGCCCACTCAGTTGGATTGGGATAGAAGATTGTCCGAAATTAATTCTGCTTTATGCACTTCTCATCATACCTCAACCGGATTTAGCCCTTACTTTATGGTATTCGGGCAAAACATGCCTAAACATGGTAGTTCGTATAAACTACTCCGACAATTAGGGTTGTTACAGGAACCCACAGCTGAGCTGCTACCCCATCAACGCCAGGAGTTGATTAGGGAGCAAGCTCAGAAACAAATAGATTTGGCATATCGGACTCAGGCCAAATATTACAACTTGCGCACTCGAGACTCTCAGTTTCAAGCTGGTGACACAGTTTTTGTTCGGAACTTCGCTCAGAGCAAAGCCACGGAGCATTATAACAGCAAACTTGACAACAAGTTTAAAAAGACAAAAGTTGTAGCTCGACTGGGTACGTCCAGGTACCTATTGCAGCACCCAGATGGCAAGGCCATGGGTGTTTATCATGGTAAGGACATTCGGCATTAATGCTGTCTTTGAATTTTTTCTGTTCCTAATAGCTCCTTTGATGAGGATTGACACACAATACAAAGCTCAGGCACCTATAATTGAAACACTCTTTTCAAATATTGCGTGACTGAGTTTTCTTCATTACCTTGCTTCGCTTTCAAGTGAGTTTTTCTATCCGGAATCTTCCCACAAACCACTTTGATTCTGACAAATTGACAATTGGTATCTTCGGCTCTTTCCACGCATTGGAATTTGCGGAAAGATCGGGTTTGTATTAAATGCACAAAATGTCATGAAAAAATTCGTTTCATGCGTGCTCAATTTGCATGGAAATACAAATTCGCCTAACCATCCCAGCGAATTTCCATGTAAATTGAGCATGCAATATGAATGTAAGCATTTCGGGGAAAAACCAGCGCTGCGAGTCGAGGAATTCCCCGAAATATCGACGGGCCTGAGAATGTTGCATTTAACATTCTCAGAACTCGCTCGGGAGCCTGGGAATGTCGAATGCACATATTCGCGGAATTGAATGATGTGATTTTAAAACGATTTTTGACGATCAGTAGGGTATCGTGTGTCGGAGCTGAGAGGGTCGATGAGTGGCCGCGAAGGAACGCAGTCGAGGCGTTTACCGTGGAGTAGTAACGTAAATTATCGAGTAGCATAGAAGTGTTAGCAGGCCAAGTCGGAAATCAGAAAACAAGATATCTGCTTCGCAGCATCTAAGTGTTTTGTGCATAAGGATCTGATCCTAAAAGGATAACAGTGTTTAAAAGCTCCGTAAAAGGATATCAGGGCAATTGTTCTAGTGTCCAGCCGATTATTGCCAAGTTGTGCAAGGGAAGTGAAATGGAATGAAGGCCAAAGGCTTGCATAATAAACTAATTCAAAACTAACTAATCAAACTGATACAGAGTGGTTAATCATCATTCGGTTTTCTTAAATCAGTGCTCGGTTTCGGAGTGCTGAAAATTTTTCTAAGAAGTGTCTCATCAGGGTAAAATCCAATCAGAATGCTGTGTAAACAAAAGTGTCCTTGCGGAAATCTACTGTTGATGTGATGTTTTGTCATTGCGTCATCAGCGATCGAAAGAAAGCAATGTTGCGCTAGTGATAGATGGAAAGACGCTAAAGTATGCTTTAAGTTGCGATCTCCGAAGAGATTTTCTGGAACTGTGCATTGGATGTCGAGTTGTAGTGTGCTGCCGAGTTTCGCCTATACTGGAAGCAGAGGTTGTAGACTTAGTTACGGTTAATACTAAGTCGGTCACATTAGCGATCGGTGACGGAGCCAACGACGTGGCTATGATTCAAAAGGCGCATGTCGGTGTGGGAATATCTGGAGCTGAAGGTCTTCAAGCGGCATGTGCATCGGATTATTCAATAGCGCAATTCCGGTTTTTATTGCGGCTGCTACTTGTTCACGGAGCTTGGAACTACAGTCGAATGTGCAAACTAATTCTATGTAGCTTCTATAAAAATGTGTGTCTTTATGTGATAGAATTGTGGTTTGCGATTTATTCGGGGGGGGGGGGGGGGGTCCTACGTCTATATAGGAAAATGTGCTGTGATTGGGCGTCGTGGCATAAAAAGAAAATCATTGAAGTGGGAGCTATTTTTCACCCGAAACAACTGTTGCAGTTTTTACATTAAAAATAGAAAAAGGCTTATTTGGCCAGGGGAGCCCTACGCCCGTTCCACCAGCATTACTGGATCAAATGCTGGCGTTTACACTATTGGAACCGGAGATACGAAGTGAGTTTTGTTTTTTGTAAAATATCTCATACTTTGCTATTTGGAGATTTTGAGTAAGGTTTGGCGGTTTGTTCAAAGATATGAACTATGGTCGGTGTAGTATGTGTAATAAATAGCTTCAAACACATTAACTTAACATGTTTCAAGGTTGAAAGAAACTTAAATAAAACCATAACATAAAGGTAGTAAACAAAGACAAAATTTGCTAACAGTTGAAATATGCTAATAGCTGCATACAAGCACCAATAAGAAGAAAATTGTTGTATTCATCAATTGTTTTTTTTCATTGAACAATAAAAGACATAACAAAACAGAAAAAAAAAGGTTAAATGCATAAGAAATACATGGTAACACTAAATTCTAATTGAATATGATGCAAGTCGTATAATGAAGACAAAGAAAAAAATTTTGTTTGTTTGTTTAATCAATTTCTTTCTTTTGATTCAATATGATAATGAAACATGAAACCTTTAGGTAAAGGAATTAGAATATATTTGTACAAGGCCTTTATATTAAACCAACAAAAGAAAATACTATGTTCAACTTTTAAAGAGCATCAATGAAGAAATTTAGATGTCAATTTTTAATGTTTTGCATATGGTGAAAAAAATTGAAGAATAGAAGCCATTAAGAATTGAGTAGTAACTACAAAAAACGGCAATTGAGTAGTAACTAAAAAAAAACGGCAATTGAGAAGTAATGTTCATATATTCGAAAGAATAAGTTAATTCAAAGTTTAAAAATAAAATAAATACAATGTTTGAATAAATCACAAAACTTGTTTTTCCTTTCTGAAGATGGGGTGAGGATTTCTTTTCTTTTTCCTTCTCTAACTCTTCTTTCTTTCTTTCTTTCTTTCTTTCTTTCAGGGTGGATGGTAGGGGCTATGGGCGGACCCGTCGGAAGTCTGACCTATATAATTTTTTTGTAGAGATCAGACTTCTGGCACCGCTATAAGGTAGCACAGGATTTTTTTTCAGGTCGATGAATTTCGTCAGCCGTGCGCGTTTTTTGTTCGATAAAGTGTAAAGTAAATAATTTCGTGTCGGTATCCGCGTATACCTTATTTTTGGAGTGTTTGTAATTTCGCGGTTTTTTTGTTGTATTGCGTGCGTATCTCTGTCGTCCCCGAATTCAGCCACCAATTCGCGATCCCTCGCGCGTACTTCGATTCGTCTTCGCGTCGAGTTGCTTCGTAGGAAGCATTGACTCAAATTGGTGGCCTTATTTTTTTTTGTTTTGTGCTGGTGATCTTTGGATCCCAGTCACAAACAAAAACATACCCGTGGTCAGGGTTAGCCTTCACGGCTCATAAAGTGGATCTTGAAGAAGATCACTTTCAATGTCGCGTTTGTTTCTTGTCAGGCACATGAATAAAAATGTGATGATGGTTAGGACGCATGACAGGAAAAGAACCCCCCCCACATCTCCCGAATCGCTAGATGGCAACCAGCATGTGCCGCCGTCCTGTCATGTGAGAGTTGTAGCTACCCGGCGTAGCTCAGTCCTGCACGGACTAATGACTCGATATCCTTTGATGGTCATTTAAGACCTTCACCTCCATTTTACTCAGGCACTTTGTGTCTGGGTAAACAATTCATTAACCATTTCATTACAACCTGGGTGTTAGTATTAGTGAAGAAAAACTATGGTGCTATGGAAAAATTTGACAGTCTTCTCCTCCGCGAACAGAAAATGGCCGCCATATGCATTGAGTTAGTAGGCTATATGTCCACAAATTTGACAAGTAACAACCAAAAGCTCGTAAAACTTAGGTAACGGAGAAACCAAAAGGAAAATCTGAGGTAGTAATTCTCTCGATTCCTTATATTTATAGATTTTATCTTAATGCATATTTTCATGCGATTGATAAATAATTTATCAAATGACATGCTATATTTTTTCATTATCTGGCTCTGTCGATAGCTATCGATAGTTTCTCAATGAACTATGGACAGTTATCGATGGTGTCGACTATCGATAGTTCTGTTTCTCTCATGTTGATTCAAAAGCTTTTGCTGATCTATTTAAAGTAGTACACTCAACAAATTTTGGTTGAATTTTACCCTTATAATAGTAGGAAACTGGTTTCTTACTATTAAAGATGTAAATTTACAAAAGTGGTAGATGTGTAATTTTTTTTACAAGCAAATCGTGCAATTTTACTCTAAAAAGACGTAAATTTAAGATACAAATGATACAATTTTACAGCTTTGGTGTAAATGAGAGTAGCGAAGTAGTAAATTTACACTCTTTTTGCTAAGGTTTACAAAATACTATTTATTATTCAGCCAATATGACGTAAAAGCAAAACATACACATCTGATGTCTAAAAAAAATTGTGATTCGTTATTTTAAACAGAAAATGAATATATTTACTTTTATCAAAGAGTTAATTTTAGACCCACTTTTTAGAGTGTACCCAAAAGTCAGTATTTATAGGCTAAGCAGTTATTTTTTTGTGTTTAATATATACATATATATTACGGCGCAAGAGATCATTATCTGAACACCAGCTGGCGAATATGTTTCGATCCTGCTGAAAGTAATTGCAATTGTTAAGATTTCTAACAACTTTGAAAATTCTAGTGTCATTGGAATACATCAAAACAGAAGATGACTGAAGAAGAAGGAGGCAAACAGAATCACCAGAAATGGTTTAAATTCCAGATGACAAGACAAAGCGATAGGATACATATTGGGTTTGATTCGACAAGTAAGAGTAATTGCAATAAAACAACAAACTAAGGAATTGAAACGCATGAAACTTTGCTAAGATTACAGAATAATCAAAACTATCAAAAGCTTCCGTCAAGTCTGTCAGTTTGGAAGTCAATTGGTTGCTGGATGAGAACATTCAAGAAGTCAAAACCAAATTCAAGAATTCTTGGCCATTTGTTGTTCCTGTTGTTTGTTGGTGGGTAATCATTCTTTTGAAAGTTCTCCCTATCTTTTGTACGCTGATGATTTCAAAATAATCAAAATAATCGAGATATTTAAGGATTACTATTAATTGCGATATGATCTCTCTTTGTTCAATAACTTCTAACATATACTTACACTGCATGTTACAAAGTGTCATCAAATGTGTTATACGTTTCAAAAACCTCTATAATCTCCTTTTACTCAGTTTTAAATTCTTCGCTTAGTACTGTTTTCAACTTAAATTACATGGTTGGTGTGATTTTTGACTCGAAACCAAAATTTTATTGAAACATTATACTCATAACTGTCAAGGCCTCTAAATTGGCAGATTTTATCCTAGAACCTTTCAAACTATTCACAAACATCTCCATTTTTTGCGTGTATTCGTTTCATTTGTGAAGTGTGGTATATCCATTAGCAATACCTGGTGTATACCTTTATATAAACGTAGGTTTACCGATTTTTGTTTTACAAATTCAATATCCCTTATTGTGATTATAATCATGGACTTTCGCTACTCAATACTCATTCGCTTGAATCTCTCATAGCTATTATAGGTTCTTTTTCTTTTTGAAACTGCATTATCGTCTTGCTTTCTTTGACCGCATGAGTCGGACCGCTTTATTCCCACATCGGGAATAATAGATTCTCATTTGTGTTTAACGTTCCTCTTGCGCAAACTGAAATTCACTTTTATTCAACGTTTATGTGTCTAGATAGACAAAACTACAGCCAAAACTATACCAAATTTGCTTCATGATAATGCCAACTCACCCTCTAAATTTGGTTTCATATCGATAACTTTATTGGAAGTTATAAGGGTGGAAAAATTTTCAGGGCTTTCATCAGCAAATAATTCAACATTTACGAAACTAAGCGTTCGCTATTCACTTTCTCTAGAAGAACAAAATCATTTGAAAATTCAATGGTAGCTTCATTTCGTTAAAAAAAATGAGAAAATTTGTCATAGTTGGCAGCCCCTATCTAATTTTCCAACAAAAATTGTGTCAAAATTGGCATAATAAGGTGTATCAACTGAAAAACAACTTGTAATCTGAGTTACAGAGCACAAACTGATGCACTGATAAACTCGTACAATTTTTCAAGTTATAATTTAAAGGAAAATATCATTGTGTGAATTCCAATTGGATTTAATCAAGGAGTCATGAGTCCTCGTGAGTATAAAATTCGGGTGCCATAAACCGTTTTCGAGTGAAATTCACAGATTTTGTAAAATCTTCATAATATTTTTGAGTCTAATTCAAATTTTTTTATTAAATCAAATTCATAAATTTTCTATACCAGTTCTTAAATTTTCGAGTCAAATTCATAATTTTTAATAAAAAAAAGCTTTCAAATACAAAGTCAATTTTTGGCACTAACATCAGGACCAGTTATAAATTTAATTTTTGAATTTTTTATCTATAGTAATTTTTCTTATATGGAGGTTTGATATCTTTTTGACTCATACCCTAAAATACTTTTATTATTTGATTATTTCTCTATAATTATTATTATTCTGTCATCTTTAATTCGATGTTTAGTCTGTTGCATTAGACATTTTAACAAATAAGCAAATAATCTTGTACTATTTGAATCGGTATCTCAACCTCGAAAATGTTTCAAAAATCATTCTTTTTTCATATTTTTACTAAATGTATCTTATGAAAATTATTATTGGAGATAGGTGCGATTTCGCCAGTGTTGCCTAGTACTATTACATTCAAGAGTTTCCAAAATAGAATTTTCTTACTCTTTTGAAAATTGCTTTGAGATTCATAATGTATTATATATACTCGTATAGTATGAAGTAAAAGTAATAACCATCATAAATGCTTTACTACTTATTAGCTGCCGTTAAACTCAAATCTGCCTCATAGCAAAACTTGACTCTATGTGTGGTCATAATACAAGCTCTGTTCTATGAAAAATAAACAAATTTTTCATTTCACTTTATTAAAAGCCTCTTATCGATACGCTTACCAAAAATATCTCACCAGATAAATCTTTCTGGCCATGAAAGCCAAACAATAGCTTAAATGCCATCATAAAAAAACTTTCTCTCCATCTTATGTCTAAAACTTTCGTCTAGGGACGAGCATCTTAATTAAAAATTATCTGCTTAACGGTGTCTTAGGAGAAGGGGTAGCTGCTGCGCGCAGCATGGTTTGATGCGGTAGAGACACAGTGCAGCGCAACGTTAATCCATAAAAAGGGTCAGCCTCGGAAGTGATTTGCTTAAGAAAAATGGACAAAGGGATTTCGTCGTTGTTTTAACTATTAAGATTTATTCAGTGATAATCAGAAGCTTTCAGACGAATTACTCGAACGGATGCTAAAGTACCAACAACATGTACACGCTTTATCCGATATTAGAAGGATTTCATTTAACGATAAACTCAAACACAACTTCCGCTGGAACGGGGATAATCGTCAAGGAAGTCGAAACGAAAAAGAACTTGAAAAGACGGTACAGTACGTAAGATGTATGGCCAGGAAAAAAGAAAAGGAAATCGCCATTGCGAGTCGAGGACGTTTTGAATAAATAATTTAGCCTCGAGAGAACCCTCTTTCGAGCTACTTTTTCCGTCTGAATGATGCAGTAAGAGTAACGACCAAATTTCCGTCTTTGAATTCGAGATGATATAAAAGACATCGAGGGTGAAAAGTTTTTCGTTTCTCTTCAATTTGTTTTCATTACAAATATTGGTTTCCCTAAATTTGTTTGTTTGATTGAACTTGGTTGGCATCGAGAAATGCTAGTTGCAGCTGAACTATTGATTTTCGTAGGATAAGATCAATCAAATGCTAATTGTTAGTTAACGCAGAATAAATTTACGAGGCATTTGTGAAGTTATCCGTATGTAGATGAAAATAATTTATTACTCGAATCAATTTCTGGTTTGGTAATTAGACATAAGGCGCGTTTTATTATACATCCAAAGTAGTGCAGGATATCGATTTGCACACGAAACAACAACAACATCCAGAGTACAAACAATTGTGAATTCAGTGGAGTTCGTACTCGTGCTCTTTGTGGAACGTATTTCGAAAAGTCATATCAACTGGAATAGTTGGAATTTTCAAAAATGTCCATGTCACCCTGGCAACCAGGATAAATAGTCATACATTTGAAAACGGCGTTGGTTATATGGTGGTTATATGACAGCTCAAATTTTGAAATGACAACTGTCTGACAGAAAAAAACTCGCGTGCTACTCTGGATCGTTTTATTATGCATCCAGGATACCTACTACACTCTGGATGAAAATAAAACGCAGCTATAGTAGATTATATTCAACTTAGGCATAATTATGTCTCTAAAGGCATAATTATGTCTCTTCTCTAAAAATCGTTTCATACAATTTGGATCGATTTTTTGTTGCTTTAAACCAAAACATGTGTAAAAGTGCTCTACATAGATATGGTAAAATAATACAGAGCCCACAATGCAATCCTCAAAAATATATTTTGTCGGCAAAGACGCAGGCAAACAATTACAAGTACATTGTTTACTTCCTACGATATGAGATATGATTTTGCTACATGGTCGCCTTGTTCCTGTTTAATTTATGTACCTATTTGAGATTCTGGCAAACACCTTTAGGCGTTGAATCCGGCTTGGGACTATTGTGTTGACGTAAGTGGGAGTCTATGGAAGCAATACAATACAGAGGGTGACAACAGTGTACTCGCAAGTACAAGTAAGGCAACGAGTTTGAGCTTGGTGAGCTATGACCATTCGGAAGTGTTCCTTTGGAAGTCCGCATGGTTAGCTCTGCCACCAGGATGAGAATGAACATACCCCCTGATGATTGTTCTGGTATGTTTCTGGCACTTATATTATTACAACTCATGCCTTTGCAATTGTATCTTTGGTTGGTTTCAATATTGACTCTTTGTCTCGAGCAAGATAGATACATCTGTGATATCTTTAAGATATGATTTGTTATTGATATTCGTGGAGAATAGATTGTCAGCTTTGTCATGTTGCAGCTATTTTGACTTGGACATTAATAACTAAACAAAAACATCATTCTACTAAATATGATAAACCAATCATCTGTGGAAGCGTGTTAAAATCAAGAGTGGAAAATCTCCTTTCCATATATCTGCATGCTGCAGAAAAACACAAACCATTGAATATTTCCGAAGCCGCTAAAATATAGATAGAGCTTATTAAATAACTTTCCACCTATATATGTAACCTGCACAGCATATTGGTGCCATAACTTTTTGTGCTCGAGTAAAATATCGTTCTCAAAGAATAATGGATGATCTCACTGAGTATTTTAAGCATCATCTGAATAAAGTAATGCACCTGATTGCTTCAGTTTGGATTCAAGAACATAAAGTTGCATTTAAGTCGTTTAAAAATAACCGGAAATTGTGAAAATAGCATTGAGCGAAAGTCAGGTATAGTTATTCAATAAAATAAAATATCCCTGGGTCAAAGCTTTCGAGAAAGTTTGGTTGTTATAGGAAGACCATTCTTGAATAGGAAGTAAAAACAAATAAATGTTAAAACAAGAAAGATTTGCCAGGCAGATGAAGATAACGGATAATTTCTGCTGAAGCAGATATATAAGCTATTTTTTTTAAATGCGCCCAATGTGGGCATAAACAAAATTAAATTTACGTTAAACCAATAGTTAAGGATATATTAAACAGAAACTGATTTTCGTGAACTTTAATTACTTTTTTTTTGCGCAAGTTATTTCGTAATGGAATGTTCACATTATGTTTCCTATCTCAAAAGCAACATAATCTCGTAAAGAAACCTTTTTTAGATAGTCGATAAATCATTCAGATAAAGGGTAATCATTTAATGAGAATGCCAATGATTCGATGTAGTGCGCGAAATCCTTTGAATTTTTGTCAGCATTCGGTATATACTGAAAACAAAAATACTGAATCTCCTGCTTGTTATTAAATCTTAAAATAGAATCCTTTTATTTTCTTCTGGTTTTATTGAAAATTGAATATCTTTAAAGGCTTTGTTTAGCATCTTTGTTTGTTTCAATGCATTTTTAAACATTCAATGCATTGTTTTGAAAAAATATCGTCGGCATAACTCATCCAAAGCTGAAAGAGCGAGCCTTCTTTTCGGAGTTTTTTTTTCCTTCAAAGTTTTCATCATTAGTTAACTCATCAATTGCGATCAAGGATTTAACATCATGATTTCTTTAGTAGCTTTAAAGTAATTCCTTTTGATGATGAAAAAGGTTACACATGCAAGTCCAGACTAGTTTTATGTACACCTTTTTCTTCCATGTCGGAAGTTGATCTTTCTGTGGCGGCCAATCTTCGACAATCCCAAAACTTGTTTTACCGGTTTATTGGGAAACAAAGCATTGGCATCAAATGATACAATTATCTCATCTTCCTCTATTCTAATCACTTGAATCTATCAATAAATTCACTCTATCACCTCCTTTTCTTTTTAACTAACCTATCGCTAATCTACAGTCGCCCACACTCCATTTCGCCTTCAATAGTCCTTGTTGGTGCATTTGTACTTATAAAACGTATCTTAATTTCTATCCTTCTTTGCATATTTCCGGATGGCATTTAATTTTTGGCAACGCTGGGATTCGAACCGACAGCTGATTAGCTTCTCTAATAGTTCCACTGCATATTTTCAAGATTTTTCCGAACGGTTGGTGGATCCAAGTAAAGAATCTTTCCTGAATTCACTGCACTCTTCGTTGGTCAGTGTACCATAACCATTATGATCACGTGCGCTTTACAAAAAAACACCGATTTTGCGGCCAACTCGTGTTGAATCCTTTGCACCTTACCAGCGTTTCTCTGCTTATCACTTCCCTAAGTGCTAATAATATGTTTCTTTCCTCATAAGTTAAACCACGATGCGAACGCATAAACATGGAGTAACTTTTTATTTGCAACTTTGTGTATTTGTTTAAGTAATTGATAAATTGAAAATTATATGAATGTTTGGGTAATGTTTCATATTAAAAAACAAATATCTAAGCAAAAATATAATTTTCTTAACAGGTTGAATATCATTTCTATTAAAACTTAAAACTATAACTACACGATTTTTCTATTAGGTTCGATTTTTATATTGAGTCTTCATACTGCACTCACACGAGTTATGCATAGTCCCGAGAAAGATCACAAAATGAATAAAAATGCCAAAGTTCAATTCATACTCGAATATACTCATACACATCCGTCTAGGTTTACATCTATACATACCACCTGATACCATTCGGTACGATGAAGATGACAACGATAAACGTGACCATTACAGGACTATCATACTTTATTTCCTTTATTACGGCAATTGTCGTTCTGATACTGACCGGATGGTTTGAATTTCAAGAGGGTCGTTTTAAGTACGGTCCAGCAGAATTTCTATTGATAGATCTGGTCTTTTTTTAAGCACACAGCTTTGAAGAATCAATAGATGCGACTAGAAATGATTGTTCGATTCAATTAATTTTATGTGCGATGGTGTATGAAAAATATTTGATTCCTGATATATTAGCTTTGATAGCTCGCTGACTTTTCGATTTAATAATTAAAATTATGTCGAAGATTTATTCAAAAACTAGATTTGAAATGAACCATTGAGTTTGGCAGCTAACACATCTAAAAGACATAATTTTTTTTAATTTTCAAAAAATTTGCTGTGTTTAGTGGCAGAAGCGTAAAAACTAAGTAGTACATAATAAAAATGATTCTTATGAAACCAAAAAACTTTTGTTCTTGAATGAGAACATTCTGAGTCTTATCTTTTCAACCCTTCTTTCCCACTCCAAGCTTTAAAAATATGCGCAAGTTCTCAGCCCTCAATTTATCTTGCCATTAGCTTAAAGTAGTTTCATCACAGCTTTTAAATAAACATAAATCTGGAAAATCTAAGTATCAAAGACTGGTTTGTTTTGTAAGATTTGTTCATGCATCATTTGACGAACTCTTTATCAATGAGCATTTAAACGGGGGATGAGCTGAAAAAATATAATTCGATAAATATGTCAATTCAATGACTAGCATCCTTTAACCAAACACCGTGTAAAATATCACAGGTGTCGGGTTAAATATTTAGAACCACTTAAGACATCGTTTTTTAAAGATATAAGAGAATAAGCCACTTGTATTAAATATGCTAAACAGACCACAGTATCTAAATGAAGTACAAGAAAGCTAAGCTAAAGTTCACAGCGAAAAGATGATGATCGCATCATTATCTTTTTCATCTTTCCGGGAATAGACCCAAAAAATTCGATCTTCTCTGAGGGGGATAGGTTTTGTGGCAGTGAAGTAAGGAAGAATTGGTAATAGATGACCTAAAACTATTTCCTTAGCATAATAGATGGACGTTTGAGCTTCGCCTTTAGTGGATTGTGGCTCGAAATTCGAACCTTTTTTGGAATTTTTATATACAGTATATGTTTGTAGCTAAGCTCATTTACTTAGTTACCATTGGTGTTTTTAGGAAAAGATAGAGAGTATGTCAGTTCGTGTCCGGATTTAAGGTGTCTTAAAAGAGAAATGTGGAATGGAAGTGATGACTGGATTTGGTCAAACAAAAACAAACAAGTTCACTGGGAACTACTTTTGTGGTGAGGCGAAAAGCTCATTGCTCATAAACTATTCCTAAGATGAAGGTCTGATCGTTAAGATCCAGGTCTAAGATGAAGCGATTGGATGATGGGGCTGGGGTGTTCTATTGGACCTCAAATAGAATTGTTTTTCAGATGAACTAGGTAAGAGGAAAGAGGTGCTATTTTTGATTGGTGGTATATGTCACTATCCCTATAGTAGTGGCCATTCAGCATGGTAGTGGCCATTCGCCTTAAAGTAGAGTGAAGTGATGTTTCGGATGATGCGGCGTGCAAATTTTGCCAGCTTTTCAAGTGCGTAAGGAGGCGTGGAGGACCAGATACGGGCTCCGTAAGTGAGGATAGGTCTAATCAAATGTTTATATACGATTGTTTTTGCTCGGGTTGAGATGATTGAGTTCAGCTTGAAGATAATGCCTATGCGAGGGTATGCACCGGCTGCCTTATTGAGGCTTGTCTGAACGTGTTGACTACAGCTCCAGCGAGGGTCGAGCTTTATGCCAAGGTACTTAACGGTCTTTGAAGGGGTGATTGACTGCACACTGATAATTATTTTAGAGTTTTTGATAGCTTTAATTCGTCTCTTGAAATCAGCATGGGAGCTTCTGAAAAATATCAGCTCGCTTTTGTTGGCATTTATCTTCAAGCCTCATTTTGAGTAATATGCAACAAGTTGATTCGCGTACTTTTGTAGCACCGCTGTTACAAAGTGTTGGCTATGCTGCGAGTTCCAGAGGAGGAGATTGCCTACGTATAGATTGACAGAATCACCTATGTTTGATCTTCTTAACAGAGGTGAAGCGTTTTTCAGAAATGTAATTCTGCCAGTGGTAATTACAGAGGACAAGTACTACAGAATACGGC
This sequence comes from Nemotelus pantherinus, assembly GCA_963978885.1. Lineage (NCBI taxonomy): Eukaryota > Metazoa > Arthropoda > Insecta > Diptera > Stratiomyidae > Nemotelus > Nemotelus pantherinus. Next base: position 100,662,917 of record OZ022265.1, on the reverse strand, counting down.
TGATGGACTAAGACTTCCCATTCGCAATATGCAAACTAGCATTATCAGTGTGAAATATTTATGTCTTCTCTCTGGTCTCCAGGTAAACCCACCAAATACAAAACTTTATCTTATTTCAGCATAGATTTTGCTGGTCGGCCAGGTTTCAAAATTCACATACGATTTTCTGCAATTTATTTTGGGTTGTCGTAGTTAATCCTTTTTATGTCGCCAGCAATCTTACGATAATAAAGACATTTTCTTTCGTGCCGTTGGAGCAGCAATTGATACACTGCAAAACACCTTTCATAATCTCTTACTTTCAGTTCGGATGATTTCCACTTTTTATGTTTTTGAATTGTTTCCATGGCTTTAGGAAAGGGCTTGCTGAGTTTGTTTCATAATGATATCAAATTTTTCTTATTTTGACATTGACCGTGGTTCAATAATACTGCTGATTCTGCATTTTCAAAGGTTGCTGGCCTGACGCGCTGTATCACTAGTGTAAAAATCATCGCCTTCGAACCATCTAAAATAGTAATCACAGGTTGAAGCTATTAGAGCACGATCCATGTAAGCCTCACATGGCATCTGATGACTTTTTGCTGCCTCTCACTTCAAATGAAAGCAGAAAAGCGTTACGTTTACTCAAAAAATATACAGTTCTAAAGCTCAAAAAACTTCGTTTTTGACTCATGCAAAACAAGACATACTCCAACATTAAATCCGAAAAATTTGATCGATGTACAAAACAGATGATTTATAAAATGTTTACATGCACTATACGATGTAATCCATTAAGAGGACCGTATAAGTTCTAATAACTTTCTTCGGTTTTTCGCAATGAATGCTTCAACTATGCAAACATCCATATGACACTGATAGCCCTTTCTAAGTCAACTTACAACTAGCTGTCATATTTTAATTTGATTTATAGCCAACACAGAACTTTTTCTTAACCACTCACCACTTAACCGTTCAAGTCGAAACGAACAAAACAGCTCGCACTGCCTTAAGTAATAACATGAAAAACATCCGTCTGCTAAACGTTTGTACCCCTTCAGCACATGCATACTTCAGTGGCCAAATTAATCAGACTAATAACGCTGAAAAGTTTCTTAATGAAAAGATTTATATCCCGACATCCATCGACGAGGGTCAAGTCTACGGATAACAAGAAAGGCCAGCATGGCAAAGAAACCAAATCAAAATGTCGGAACGGCCAAGAATAACAAAACTTTTACAACGACCTACTCTTTGTCTCCTTCGTCTCCGACACCGAACGGCAAGTAATTTTCATTTGGATTATATCCTCTGTTCTCAGAAACACTTGCTTATTATAGTTCAAGTCGGTTTAGAAAATGAGGCAGGAGCACTAGCGCACAGATATGGGTCGGAGAAATTTCAAGAAAATATTAATTAAAAAAATTATTGAAATAATTAGGATAAGGGATTCCACTTCATTAGGCCGAAAGCAGTCTTTTGGGAATGCCACGAAATCGTCAAGGAGCTAGCACTTCTCATGAAATTTCCTACACCAAACAAAGATGGATAATAAAACCAAAGACCCGTGGAAAAAATTGAAGCCGTACCTGACTGTTGTTGGTTGCCGCAATATAGCTGGGTAACCCTCGAAATAGTAGAGGGTGGCTGCCGGTGCTCATGCTTTAAGGTGTTCATTAAGACGGCGGATAATTGGACCAAACAAATGCTATTGGTCTTTGAACAGTTTCCAGGGTGTTTCTAATTAAAAGTGTACTCATTGTCTCGCACTTTCACAGTTTTCCAGCTCGATAGCTGCGTGTCTAGTTAGCGATAGGGGAGAGAAGAGTCACATTGGCAGAGACACTACCTATGTTTTACCTAATTTCGTATTTTAATCTGCTGAAATGCTTACAAGTTTAAATCTTCGTACAATAGAGTGGAAGCTATTATAAACGAAATATGTCGTAATGTTCATAGTTTTATAATAATATTCCTTAATGAGCCTTAAACTATTCCACGACGCCATGTATACATCAAATGGGAGACGATCCCCTAGCAGCCATCCGCATCGTTGTTCAGTCTGGAATTTCAGGCATGTGTCACTAGCCGACAACGTAAGAATCTTAAACAGGAAAAATCTTCTTTGTCAGCAACACGTGCAATGATAGACTTGGCGGTAAAAAAACAGTACCTTCCTTGTAAGATTCTCGTTAGTTACGACGGTAACGCCGGCAAATGAGGGAGTGTTTTCAATTATCTCGAAACGAAAAAGCCTTGCAGTTTGACGGCGTTCAATTTAGTGGTATTGGGCTGTTCAGAGAGTTGCACAAGGTGAAAAGTGGACAAACAGTGGCGGTAAAAACTGAGAGAATAATTTGATTTCCGTAAATTAAATGCAACTAATCCTTTTAACAAAAGGCTCCGCGTTATGAATATTATAAATTATTCGAATTAGAGTTTAATCGTTTTTGGTATGAAATTACATATGTATATTTATCATCAGCTAGTTAAAAAACTTACTTAGAAAAAATGATGCCATGGAACACGAAAAGTATCTAACAAAAACATATTAAAGAATAATAGCTTGAAGCTGTACTTTGCTTACCTCAAAACTTTTCTACGTTATTTTAGTCATTGTATCATTATTATTATACATACAAAAACCAGGAAAAGGGCTCATGAGATAAGGTTTCATTTAATGTTTGCTAAAATCAAACAAAAACTTGCCTTTTCCAACACAAGAGGGGGTCAGTTTGAGTTTCTTGTCGACAGATATCGTCAACATATTAATTTATCATCATTTATTTATTTAATTATTTATTTCAACCAAACAAGGCGTACAAAAAAAAACACTTACAATTAATATTTAACAATGTATATAAATTTGTACAATAAACAATAGCAAACCTATTTTAAAAATTTAACCATCTTTGGTAGGGAATTGGATAGGGCGTTCATGACGTGAGCACCTTAATCAGAGCAGTTTTAAACCTAGGTCGGGAAATGGTTGGGGGATAATGTTTTGAGAAGCTATTGAATATTTTGCAACATCTATTGATTGGCTCATTGTTGGCGTAAACTGTGTGGTGTCGGTATTCATTGAGTAAACGTGTGCGCCTCGTCTGCCTTACTGATTCGTTGAAGGTAATCTTATTGGACAGGGACACAACATTGATCAAGCCCCTAATAACATCAAAAGTAAAGCAGGAGCATATGACTATCCTCCGCGAAGATAGACTTGATAGATTTAAGAGATTTAGCCTGTATCTGTATGAAGGTAGATTATCAAATTCGTAAGGATTATACAGATCTCTCAACGCAAATAGCAAGAACTGCTTCTGCACCGATTCGAGCCTATCGCTATGGATATCAAAGGTAAGGTGCCAGACAATACATGCATATTCGAGCAATGGCCGAACTAGAGCTATGTATAAAGACTTCGTGACCCATAGGTTTTTGAATTCCTTTGCACGTCTTTTGATGAATCCAAGCTGCTTATTAGCCTTGCTTAAGACTTTGTCATAGTGTAAATTAAAACGCAGCTTTTTATCCAAAGTAACCCCGAGGTCGATGACATTGTCAACATTATTGATTGCAACATTATTGTGGCGGTAATCAAAATTTATATTACTGGTTTTGCGGGAAAAACTAATGACTTGACATTTACTGACATTAATGTCGAGATTATTTTGTTTGCACCACTGCTCAAGAGAAAGCAGTTTCGATTGAAGGAAAACTGAGTCAGATGTCGATTTGATTGTGTGGTACATTTTCAGATCATCTGCATAAAAAGGTGAGGGATGTCTGCTAAAACTTCAGAAAGATCCGATACGAAAATATTGAATAAAAGAGGCCCCAAGTGACTACCTTGTGGTACACCTGATAAAACTGCAATTTTTTTTGGATAGGATACCCTGAAACTTAACGTACTGCGTCCTATTTCGAAGATAAGAGTCTAACTAGTTTAATAAGAGACCCGAGATACCAAATTTATGTAGTTTGATTCGAAGAATATCATGATCAACACGATCAAAGGCCTTGCTGAAGTCTGTATAGATGGTATCAATTTGATGCCCTTTTTCCATGCCACAGAGAACATCTGAGACGAGAATCACGAGGCTGGTAGAAGTTGACCTGCCTTTTCTAAAACCATGTTGTTGTTCATTTAGAAGAGGTTCTATTAGAGTATTGAGCTTATCACAGACAATTTTTTCAAATAGTTTAGGCAATGTTGATAGTATTGTAATACCTCTGTAATTACCAATTGACCGCCTATCACCACATTTAAAAATCGGAGTCAGATGGGATGATTTCCAGAAGGAGGGGAAAATCCCACAAGAAAGTGATTTGTTGAAAATTAAATACACGGGTAAGATAAGCGCCTCCATGCATTCGAGTATGAAACTAGGAGGTAGTAAATCAGGACCAGGACCAGGACCCTTGTTGACATTAAGATCTTTCATGGCCTTTGCGATCTCCTCTCTAGTTAAATACATTTCACAGATGATATTTGGTGGGAATGTTTGAGAGAAAAGAATGTTAGACATGCGTGTACATGAACAAAATACTTCCTGGAAATGCTCAGCGAACAGATCACAAACTTCGTGAGGGCATGACGAACAAAATTTGTTTTTGTACATCGAAGTAGGGTAGCCCGAAGTTTTCCGTTTGGTGTTCACGAAATCAAAAAACTTTTTAGGATCATGAATTATATTTTCGCCCATGATATTAACATAGCGCTCATACGCTTCACGGGATTTCGTCAGGAATTCTTGAACTAATTCATTATGTTTATCCTTGATATCATCTCTGACACCAGTGCTGGTTTTAATTACTTTGTAAAGTTTATTTCTTTGATTCCGCAAATACCTTAGATTGCTATCAAGCCATGGTTCAGATATTTTGTCTTTTCTCTTGATCTTTGGGGTGAACTTTTCAACGGCGTCAAAAACCAACTCATAGAATAATGATACAGCGTCATCTAATTCTAGCGTTGAAAAATTACTAGCCGAGTCGACTCTGAGAAGACAATCTGTAATGCTCTTATAATCAGCATTGCGAAAGTCATATACAATAGAGTTATTGTAAGATAGGGAAGTGAACATTTCAGATGTAGATAACAACTCAACTGTGAACGCAGAGTGGTGAAGGGTGTTGCCAAAAAAGTTTTCTGCATCAACAGTTGAGTTAGCCACCACATCGTCGTAGCTATTAGTAAATATGAGGTCTAACCAATTTCCATTTTGGTTAGGTGTCGGAGCTAAGTGCTGCAAATCATTGCCATAAAATGTACTAACTAGATTGTCAAGAAGATTGAAAGGATAGATAGATAGATAGTCAAGAAGATTGAAAGGAATGAGATTATTATCAGTTTCATCAGCCGTAAATTTTAAATTTGGGCGATTGAAATCACCGAGAATTATAATTTTATCCTCCTCATTAAGAGACGAAACTAGGGTAGCACTACGCATACATCATTATAAACGGCTTCGTCTGAACCGGGTGGGATATAGAATATTCCGATGTAAATGAAACCTTTGGACCAGGAAATGCGAATAATCTTATGATCGAAGAGATTATGTGAGCTGCTTTCAACTAGTTCGCTTGATAGCGAGTTACGAACTGCTACTAAAACACCACCACCTCGAGTTTTGCCAGTAAAAAGATAGTTTCGGTCCTTCCTGTAAATAGTCCAGTTACCATCTAATATTTCTGCGTTTGTGTGCGAGCTGTTTAACCAGGTTTCCGTGAACGACTGTACATTAAATTGGCAAGATTTTGAGTCAAGAAAGAGTCTATTCAGTTTGCCTCTCAAGAACGGATGAAGGATTGAAACAAAACACAATAACATTCTCTTATACACATTTCAATCAATTCGGCTCATGGTACATTACGATTTATTGTAAATCTAAACTTGTAATTAGTTAAGACAGATTAGAAAGGTTATATTTGCAACTAGATTAATAATTATATATTTTGTTAATTATGCTCAGACGGTGACTAGAACTGGAGTAAGGAGAGGCAAAAAAAAATGGTTAATTTAAAAAAAATGTGTTTCAAAATAAGGTTTTGTTTGTTTAAATTACTAAAAAGTAAAATATAAACAAGCATCCAAAATTTCCAAGCAAGTATAAAAATATATACCTCTAAATTAAAGTTCGATCAAAAGCTTACATTTCCTTAGTGAAAAACTATTCGAACATACTAATTTAGCACAATTGTTTTTAAAGTAATAAAAGTTGGAACATTTTTGAGACATTTTTGAGACTGACCGATCGTTGACCAAGAAAATCTCTGAAATGATGTGTGCAAAGTCAGTTTATCAACGATTGTTTTTACTGTCCGAGTATCTAACTCACTCTTATTTTTACTGATTTTCTAAGAAAATTAGTACAGAGTTTTTCAGTGAGGACATAATCATTTTGTATTTAAAAATTAAACATGAATAATCAACATATCGGGCTGAAATTTTCTGCAAGTGTAGTATTCATGTTACGTTGATGTATGGAATTCTCGATTTAATTCATAAGAACATATTCACGGCTATGCACTGAGAAAAATTTTCTTGGTTAATATTCCTATGAATTTGTAACACTGAATTTGGGGGAAATTGCATTATTTTGCCGTAAAAGTTCGCATATTTACGTTCAACTGCACTATACTTAAATGTATTTTTCATAGCAACATAGTAAAATCAACATTAGGAATATCTTACTATGTCAATTCTTCCCAACGATCTTGGTCTTTCGGTTTTTCCTACGCAGCTTCCATTGAAATTTTCACGCGTTTTTTTCAAAGTTTTCCATATGTAAATTTTTTCTATTTAAGACGTAGTGATTTTTGAGATATTGCTCTAAAAAATACTCCTGTCCCATCAAGATTATAGATATTTGAAGCATCATAGCCATCACATAACATTCTTAGCTGTGACTGAAATTCCTGAACTGTGTCTAAATCTGTTATATTCTGAATTGGGAAAGATGCTTAACGGTGGAATTGAACACACTTATTATGATGATCAGATTTACCTTAATGATTATATCCAGTTTTTGAAGTTTCAATTCGGCCACTTGCATTGTAACTCTGGACCGACTCAGACGTAGTCTTTCCGCGCCACGTTTAAGTATTAATAGATATTGTAGCTCTTATTACTGTTAAATAAACTGATACTTTGAAAGAGTGCCAGTCGGTGTTTGCTTCAAAACGTACGGATACAACAGTGGCGACAAGGATGGGATTGATGCAGACAGATTTCTAACAGGTAAATTGTGGAAAGGCAACCGCGCGGGATATATCATTAAGGTAAATCTGATCACCATAATAAGTGTGTTCAATTCCACCGTTAAGCATCTTTCCCAATTCAGAATATAACATCAGCTTCTTCGCCACAAAGCGTGCCGTAGTGAATATTGCAGTCCTTTTTAACGGATTTTAGCTTTCTATTTAATGCCTTGAAATCACAAAGTTTTAATTTTGTAGTGATTTGACGGGCTTTACTGTGAAGTATCTGGCCAGATATTGGCAAATTTTTGAACCGTGTGTTAGAAGACCATGAATATAACAATTTATCTATTTGGTAGTATGGCAAATTTAATTTCAGCCACTTTCTCCCAGTGTCTTCAAAATTTTCCAAAGTTATTCAATTTCCGTCGTCATCACGGTCCAATTCTAGAGGTTGCCCGATTACAGAGTGAGTTTTCTTCAAGAAAAAGTAATTGCGGTGATGTTATAACTCAATTGTTCAGGTGGTTTGATCATACAGTGTCTCGATTAGTAGGTTTTACTGTATAGCCCAAATATAGTTTTTCATAAAAATAGGTAGCCCAAAAACCGCCAACCCGCGAAATGAAAAAAACGTCCTGCGAATTCAAATTTTAGATAGCCCAATTGGCGGGAAATAGCCCAATCTGGCCACAGTGCACTTCAATGCTTCCAACCAAATTATAACCAAAATTTAAATTGCTCCTACCCGGCAAGTTACTGTCAAACAAATGCCAACTGATGCAGTGTGCAGTTTTTTTGGAAATTAGCCTAAAGGATGCAGTGCACTGGCTATGCTTACTGGCAATTGAGGCTATGCTTTCACTCTCTCTGCGAATTTGACGACTACATCTGCAATTGTAGGGTTGAGACTATTTTTAGGGCTGCCGCCCGCAAAAAATTTAAAAACTACAAAATTCACGCTATTTGTTCAAGCAAACATGGGAAAGTTTAACATGTTCTAGTTATTGGAATCCGAATAATTTTGTATATTATCAAATAACTTATTGTAAGAAATACTATCGTGTATCTCTACGTTTGCGAAGATTCTCAGAAAAAAGTCCTACAGCTTATGGAAGCTTTTGCCATAAAACTATATTAAAATATCTCATAGCGTTCTACTATGAAACTATGTCTAAAATACTATAAATGGTCACTGTCCATACATACCCTATACACTGTAGGATAAGTGATACATAGAATTGGGTAAAATATACTAAAAATTTTTTCCGGGTAGAGTTAATATTTTACCACTCCTAGCGCGTACATAGCGCACACATAGCGTTAAAAATTACCAAAACATTATTTGACACAAGCTCAAAATTAATTTCGAATACATACTTTTTCAAATTTTATTTCTTAATAAAACTACAAGGCTACTTAAAATATCAGTAAAATGGCACCCGGCGCCAACATGTTAATGATAACTACACTATATATAACACAATATCTCCATAATGCGTAACTCAATCGAAATCGCCAGAAGATATTAGTGTATTTGAGGTAATATCCTTAACTCTCAAGCGACAGCAGGCATTTTAATGACTTTAAAGTGTGGAAACCAAAAGCTTGAAAAAATAATTCTGTAAGAGTAAAATAAATTATGTTTTAAGTTGTTAAGTTTTAAGTTTGTTAACATAGTTAATATGGTACATTAATATATTTAATAAATTTTCATCCCCATGCCGGTGCTAACTGTCTAGAACTAGGCAAAGAAAATCTGTAAAATTTTGTATTTTTATAGCTTCGGACAGATTCATTGACGGTTCCAAACAATATGCTTGTGTGATTTTTGATTAATTTGAAGGCGACCCTGTAACAACGGTAAGTATCTAACAGAAAAACCTTTAAAGCGGCGACCCTTCTGAACAATTTTTTTTAAGAAAAAATACAAACCTTTGATAAATTTCATGTCTTTTCTGCGCAGTCAATTTGAAATTTTCAAAATTTTTTATTGCATAAAAACGGTAATTTTTCATGAAATTACCTCAACTTTTAATACCCGGAATTCCTGGTAAAATCAATAATCAAATCCAGTTAGACATATGGTAGGTGTAATTTGAAGCTGTGCGAAAAATTGTGGCAGTGGTGCCATCTTGAAAAACTATGTAACTTCTCAAAAATTAAGATTGACCTACCAGATTTGGTAATTTATTTTATATGTTTTTGCTAAGAGATGCTACCATTATATTTTCAACCGATGGTCTTGTATAAATAACAATACTAATTTACTAGTGAAACTTAACATAAAACTTTAAGATTCGAACATTTGGCCTTGGCCTTGGCGAGAAGTAAATTAGGTATACTTCTGGCAGTGGTGTTAGCAAAAGGTTCTCACCACTATACGTTTCTCCTGTTTTCGTACTTTCAGCTGCTACCATCGAAATTTCAGATGATAAACATCAATTAAAAATGTTTAAATTTTGCACATTTTGAAAGTTTCCTAAGGCAACCCTGAAAACATTTCCATCCATTCCTATGCAGCACCTCACACATTCACAGGGTGTGATGGTCTTGACGTGAAGCAATCGTGATAAAATATTGGTTGCATTGCTAAAAAGGTGCTGCCGACACTAAATACTTTCATTATTTTTGGACCAGAAGTTTGAGCCACCAAACTTTCAGATGATAAACATTCTTTAATGAAAATAAATAAGTATTTTACTCTCCTAAACTTTGAAACTCTTACAATTGGTAGCACTGGAAATCTCCCAAGCCTATGGCTTCCATTAAAGTAATCGGATCAAAATCGTGCATGGTGCTTTGATGCAGGTTTTTTGTAATAAGGACTGCATTTGACAGAACGATTATTCAAAATCTACACAATCCTAATATTTTTACTCGAAAATTAGGTTTTTTGGGGACTCCAATATGCTCGAGGCTGGGTATTACTATTAACGTGTGAAAAACTTATACGGAGAAAAATTATAAAAATAAAGCAAAAAACTCTAGCGCACCTGAACCGCTAGAAACACTAATGTTCGAAGAACAGTAGAAGAATCGTGCAGGTTTTGAGTGCATATTCCACCACATGAGCTGCTTATTACGGCCAAACTGTCTCAAATGCCACGTTTTACTTTGGTCTCAAGAATGCATTATAACTCATATGGTAGAAGGTTTCAGATATTACCACTGGCATGAATTTCAACGTTTATGAGAGCAAAACACTTGTTAATTATATTCGTTATCAGTTGCTTATTTCACAAAATTTTGAAAGCAGCATCTCATATAACATCAATGAAGAAAATGCTCAGTGCCTGCAGTACTGTAACTGAAGTTGAAGTTTGGGGCTACGATCCGAAAAATTTGCAGAACTTTGGGAATTGAAACATTGGTTATTTATTTTCATTGTAAATTTTTCCGGTATGAATACTAACTGTAGGCATTTATTGAGACAAAAGTAGCACAACCGACTCGTGCTGGCAACCTTCTGCCAGTATCAAAGCCAAGAATATATCACATCTGCTTCCCGTTGTTATATTACATTCGAAGTTATAGGGTTATAAAGAAATTTAGGGTTACCTACAGGAAGTTTTTTCAAATAATCGAAAGCTTAATATTTGCTGTTTATTGTCACTACAATATCATTGCCATTTGAAAATTCTACGATAAAACCGCTAAATAAAGATATTGCAATTAAACACAAAACCAACAATAGCTGGCAACCCTATCGTGGCTTTTCAACCAAATTTGGCCTGAATAATGCTTATAATAGGTTCTGTTAATTGTATGAAATTCGTATTGATTTCATGACTGCACTGGAAGCTATAGGGCAAAAAGTTGTATTTTCCTGAGCGAATTCTCAAAACCAAAGACACCAAAATTACCATGGCTGGCAGCACCAATCGAATTTTTCAACCAAATTTCTATCAAACAGAGTTTAGAGTAAGGTACAGCTACTGCGTCAATTTCATGAAAATCTGGTTACTAATTCACATTTCATAGGGCAAAAAGCAGTTTTTTTTTCTTTGTAATTTTTCAAGATGGCACCACTGGCACAGTGTTGCCCCCAATTCAAAATCGCTTCTATCAGACCTGGTTCTACTTAAGTTCAATGCATTCTGTAAATTTCAATGGTATCTGATTATTGGTTCGTGAATTCCCGTGAACAGAAGTTTTTGATGCTAAAAATATGGGTTAACTGGGAAAGGGTTACCGTTCTTGTCCGACATGAGATTTCCAAAGTTTTACTTTGAACGTGTAGATAAAGCATAAGATTTGTATACAGATTGGTTTTATTGTAAGAAACGGACATTTTTAGGATATTCGATGATTTGAATGTTTTCACTACCAAATTTTTATTTTTTAAAATTTAAGACACCAAAATTATCATAGCTGGCAGCTCCAACCGAATTTTTCAACCAAATTTCTAACAAACGTGGTTTAAAGTAAGGTCCAGCTACTGTGTGAATTTCGTCAAAATCGAACGATTCAATCAGAATTTATAGGGCTAAAAACAGTTATCTTTTTTAGTGATTTTTCAAGATGGCACCACTGGCACAGAATCGCCCGCATTTCAAAATGACTTCTATCAGACCTGGTCCTAGTTAAGACCAATACATTCTGCAAATTTCAATAAATTCTGTTCATCGGATCGTGAGTTTCCGTGAACAGAAGTTTTTGATGCTAAAAATATAGGTAAATTGGGCAAGGGTTACCAGGCGTGCCCGTTATACCATATCAAATTTTATTTTTTGCCTATGTTAACAAAGCACGAAATTTACATATGAGTGGCTTTTTTTTTGAAAAAACGGCATTTTTTCAAGAGAAACGATAATTTGAAAGTTTTCACTTTCAGTACTTGCCCTAGCTTCAGGGTTGCCAGCGCGCTCATCAAAAGCTACACAAATTTACAACTAAATAATACCAATATGTTCTGAAAATTTGGTAATGATTGAAAAGCTCTGTCAAAAGTTATCGCAATTTAAAAATTTTCAATTTTTCCTGATCTCTTTTTAGGCACCCAGCGCACACATGGGGTTAAAAAATTCCAAAAAATTATCCGATTCACATGTAAAACACGTTCGAAATTTATTTTGTTAACTTAATTTTTGCAAAAATTATTTGTGTACGGAATAATAGGTATAATAAAAATAACACTAAAATGGCCGCCGGCGCCAAAGGGTTAAAGATTTTTAACTTTTTCTGAGACCTGGCACTATTCTGCATATACACCAATGTGTCCTGAAAATTTCAGCTCAATCGGATGGCGCGTTCCTGAGATTTTTTCACTGAAATTTTTTGATGATATATATATATATATATATAGAAATATGAATTTTTGGCCAAAGTGATTTTAATACTAATGTTCTTCTTCGAACATTAGTAAAAAGAGCCAGAAGGCGAAGATAATATAGCAGCTTATATTGTTTATATTGTTTCTTGATTACAGCTTATATTGTTTCTTGAGCTAAAAGTTAGGCTAAGAATCTGGAGCCCATAAATAATAAAAAATAAATTTCAATTCAATTGCTGTTAACTAGATTTATTATCTAACTTCGATTTTTTCGGTCCTCATCATTTTCTAAAATACGTTTTCAATTCATAATAATAATGAATAATAGATTTCATTTTAATAAAACAAGCTGATAACTAAGGGTTGTTAATTTAAAATGTTTTTTCTCTACCCTGAGAAATACTCCACAAGCATGACTCAGCAAACAAATCATAAGAGGCAATCTCCAAAAGGCAAATTTATTGCTTATTTATGTTAAAAATTATAAATACAACCTGAATCAAGATAAAATGTATGAAAAAAAAACTAAGCTCCGTGTTCCATTCTCGGAGGGACCATTGACATTGGCATTGGCATTACTCACTTGAAACTTAGTTTTTTCCAGTTACCAATTATTTTGAAGTCTTTGATGAAGAACCTATCATACATCTTGTTCATTTGATATAGAAACATAACATATGTACATACACATGTAGAAACCGTTTGCGTACATTCATACATTCTTCTCCCAATTTATATTTACCTGCTCGTAATTTGCTTCATTCAATTAATCCAAGCTTCTCGCACTTGACTGCACTTAAAATACCATTTGTCAATGATTCGATATGCTTGCGACAGAGGGAGAAGCAATTTATGCTAATTGAGACCTCCCTCATGCGAGCTTTGATCTTGTCAAATTTGTGACTAATTGCGACACATTAGCAGTCCGGAGAATGATTTGTATTCGCACATTGATTGTATGCAGTGAATTCATAGTGTTGTGTATGTTAACATATTTTACATTACTATACATGGTAAAAACAGTGCAGCCTTGGTAGTCTCTTTAGGGTTTGTATATGGCCCGTTAATACACATGAGGTAGTATCTTGTCTCCTTATTTATAAGCCAACATAAGCAATGTATAAGGTATAATTAGTAAGAATTTTAAAATAAGGATTGATGAAATTATTTGAAATTGTATGACCATCAATAAAATACTCGTGAAATGATTTAGTAGCTTTGATAACTATTTAATTGGCTAACAAATTCACTGGCAAACAAATTCAAACCCAACAAACATCTTCCATTTGCAATTTGGATGCATTTTCATATGGCGTGTCTGTTTTACGCCACTATTGAGAGTTGATTAGGGTATGTAGCATTAAAAACAACAGCAATGCTGCTCCAGTTATTGTTGTTCTCCACCTTCCCTAAACTTCTTTCGATAGAGGTGTCAAAACGCGGCTATAATTGATACAATTAAAGTAAAGTAACTTAATCCCACGACAATTATCGTACGGGTCTAGAGTTGAAGCTGGCAGAAAGCTTCATTACAAATTTACAATCAATAAGTCTGTTCGCGTACCTGAATCTATTATAATATATTAAAATAAATTCGCAGAAAGTCGTTTTTGTACTTTTGCTGCAAGCCAAATTTTGCAGCAAAAAGAAGCCAGCTGCCATATTCTATTACTGCTGCAGTTTGCTGAAGTACGCGAACATACCTAATGTGATTATGTTCCACGACTCACTTTATCCCTGGTTAATTCAGTTACCTATTTAAAGCTAGGTGAACTCAAAGCTAAGTGCGCGGACCCTCGTCCGAGCCTGGATTCGAACCAGGGACCCAGACACAAGAAACCAGTTCTCTACCCACTAGGCTACTCAAGCTTCACGACGACAAATATATTTTTATTTCCACAATTATGTGGCGGTAATCTCCTTAAAGTTTTTTTAATGGAACTTTCAGTCTCTCGAATCCTTTAAACATATTTCTTTTCAACATTGTGAGTGCTTACACGTACTTCCTTCGTTCTCAAGATTAATTGTCAAAGATTTACCTGTGATGCATTGTTGAGGAATATTTTTTAAATTTTCATACTCATAATTGAGTAAGCCTATGAAATTTTTAAGGGACCTTTTTGTCCATCGCAACCCGGGGTTTTTTGTTTCTGATAGCTATTTAATAAGCACATAATAGCATAAAAAGCTTACATTGACTTCTTCCATACGTAAAAACACTGTTTTAGCTGACATATGTGACAAATTCAGCTGTTGCTCGATATTCTGTTTACTATGTGTGTTTTGGCTCGTAGAATACGGAAATTGCAATACCCTGAAACTGCACATATGTCTTTAACTTAATAAAGTAGAAATGCCATAATATTTGAGTTTGTTTGTTATGGTTAATAGATTATAAAGCTTTGGAAAAATCAGCATTTCTTTAAAAAAAGAGTCGTTATGTGACTTTTATTAATGTGACTCATTACAGGAAATTTAACGGAAACGAAATAATTTTCAGAAATTAAACTTTATCAAAGTTTTTATGCATTCCACTCCAAGACCTATTTCCATTATTTCCTTGTTTGATGTATCTTAATATTGCCATTGCTTCTTACCCTCAACAGATTTGTGTATTGTTTGCTATATATTTTTCATCACAAATTCCCTTGGGGCATATTATATTTCCTGAATTGCTTTTTCATGTTTTTTTCCTTCGATTCCTGAAAATTCACCAACATTTTCTAGCAGAATCATGGTCACTTGTCACTTTGTGTCTTTGTTCGATATTTTAAACCTTAGTTTCTTCTCTAACTCGGTCTCAACTCAATGGAAGTCTGCTCAGATCTAGTTTTATAACCCAGGCTCAATATTTAACTGAATTTGGGAACTTTACCAATGCCTTTTTTGCATTGGTAAAGTCCCCAAAAGTGCTACAATATGCTTTTTCCAGTCCTTTATTTCTTTAGCCACGTTTTTTTGCACCTATGCAAAGCAGATTAACGTAGGGCTGCAAAAAAAAACGATCCCGAACAGAAAACTTGCTGTTCGAAAATGTTATTGCATTTGCTGAACTTTCGCTTAGGTAGGTTGTTAAATTAGAATGACACATACAAAAAACCTGAATGAAATCTTATATAGGTTTTGATCGAAATCAGACATGGAACTTGTATATAAAATAATCTACAATGTAATGTACATTGAAACACTCAAAACCAGTCTGCACACTACAGGATTTGATGAAAAATAATTGGTAATCAATTATTTTTGAATTATACTCAATTCAAAAATGCCAATTTCACAATTGTCAACAGCAGTGGTACGAACCGTTAGAACACTCTTACTGTTATCAGCACACTCTACATGTAAGTCCATAAACAACCGCTGCCTAGCAAATTCTGTGTCAGTGACGCAACATGTGCAGGATTTTGTTATTGTATTCAATATACTTAACACAATTTGATCTGCTCGAGTGTGCAAAAAACCGCACCATTTGTTATATCTTTTTTATCCCATATCATTTTTTCCCTCATCTTCGCATTTTGCCCTTATTCTGATTAGCCCAGTGAAATCCTACATAAAAAAGGCGAAACTTCAGAAAAATTAGGGGAAAGCTGAATTTTGGTGTGAACTTCGGTACTGGCGTGTTGAACAAAATGTCAAAAGTCCCCATCGATCCTAGCTCTGCGTCACTTTTTATACGGGGTCAAAGGTCACCAAAAGTGACCTTTCCTAAATATCTCAGTAACGGTCACATCTTCAGGAAAACAATGTATGACATATTTGTAGCTTAGACAATTTTAAACAAAAAAGATTATATAGCTTTTTCCTGTAACCATAACCATTTTTGAGATATATTGATCTAAACATTTGTTACTATCAGCACCCTCATTCTCATCGGCATGTTGATATTATCCGATTTTGATTACCACTTGGCATGTTTGTGAGTTTGTTTTTCTATGTTTAAGAGGCGCATAAAAAAAAACATGTACACAAACTTATCTACCAGACTCCAAGGTAGGTGGAAAAGTGTACTCCGAAAAGTTACCACCACCCCCCGCCCCCCTTTGCCATCTGTAGGGACATCTGTTCGCTACTCTCTTCTGCGAAAAAAACTGTATTGCGGCATCATTTATGGGATATTCCATGAAAAAGCAGGACAAAACAACAAAATTGCAGGTGAAAATAGGTTTTGTAACATATCATGGGCCTAGAAGCATGAAAAATCATGATAATATCATGGCATAATTCTGTAAACGCTCATTCTTGACATTATAGGAGCTCAATTCGATGCAGATCATCCCCGAATAATCAGTTTTTTTACCAATCCTGTGATGAATGCATAGCGCCAAAGGGGCACGACAACCAATTTGCATCTGAAATTACGTGACCTTGCCCTTATCATTCATGGGATAAGACAATATGGAAAAAAAACTAAAAAACCGGGTATTTCGGGGTGGTTCGTTTGCGGGAGTGGGTAGGGTGTGGGAAGGGTGTGGATGTAGGGCTGGTCCTGCGATGTCAAGAATAGGCAATTAACAGGATAAAAAGTGATCCTATCTTGTTTAACAGTGGGCAAAGAGTAGGCAACGAGCTCATTTCTGAAGATTTGGGATGGATACTCAGGGATACCATTTTATGGCAAAGGAAGAGGGGGGAACTTTTCGGAGCGCATTTTTCCACCTACCCTGGAGTCTGGTAGATAAGTTTATTTATATGTTTTTTCTATGCACCTCTTAAATATAGAAAAACAAACTCACAAACATGCCAAGTCGTAATCAAAATCGGATAATATCAACATGCCGTGAGAAAGAGGATGCTGTTAGTAACAAATGTTTAGATCAATATATCTCAAAAATGGTTATGGTTACAGGAAAAAGTTGTATAATCTTTTTTGTTTGAAATTGTCTAAGCTACAAATTTGTCATACATTGTTTTTCTAAAGACGTAACCGTTACTGAGATATTTAGGAAAGGTCACTTTTGGTGACCTTTGACCCCGTATAAAAAGCGACGCAGCACTCGGATCGATGGGGAATTTTGACATTTTGTTTAATACGCCAGTACCAAGGTTCACACCAAAATTTAGCTTTCCCCTAATTTTTCCGAAGCACCATCTTAGATTTCCCCGGACTAGATTTTCGGTGGTCGAAATCTTCATTGATTTGTTTTTCCCATACTTATTACACTCTGGAAATTTTCTGCAAGTTTTGACTCCATTACCTGCCAAAGGTTTTCTATTTTCAGCAATTTTATATGTAGCCGCTCCTTCAATTGTGTGACTTGTGAAAGAGAAACCACTAGAAAGCTCATTATTATCAAAAAGTTTTTTTTTTTAAGTTAAACTAACTTACAGAGCGAGCGTAATGCGCAAGACCTGAACCGTCTTGGAATAGAAAATTTGACACATCTACCGTTAGATCCTCACTATCTGGAACTAAGCCTTCCTCGAAAATTTCTTTGTATTTTGCAGCATTCACAAATTCTTCAAGAAGGATAGTAGGCCCTACGCAATTATGGACCATACATTCCCAAACCATCACAAAAGGAGGAATGCTAATCCAGCGCTTGCCCGAATATCGTTCACCGGTTCTACTCGTATGTCTCACTCGTGATGTTTCATCTGGTCCAGTTAGATTAAATTAGGTTTCAACCGAGTAAGTTGTAAGCAAGCTTTGAACAGTAACTCGAAAAATAACGGAAAATTTGACTTGGCTCGGCATCAAAATGTTTCTTGCTTAAAGTGCAGTTTTCTTGTTCTATGCACCATTCGAGCCGAGCTAGCATCATACGCTTGTTCAAAAGCGGGTTTTCCGCAGAGTACCAGGAACATAAATCCACCTCATTCAGCCTCCTTTGGATTATCCTGGTACTACAAAGCTTATTCATCGACTTCGACAGCTCTGCTCGTAATTTTGACGCTGATTTGAATCAATTTGGCAAAGTCTAAAACTTCAAATGGTTTTAATCTCTTTGCGTGGCACCTCATTTCCTTTCACTGCCCTTTTTTCGTTCGTGGCTGCCAGTTTTTTGCTTTTTTTAAATTTAATTTCAAACTACTTGCTGTGCAATTTTCGATTTGTACTCACCAAGCTGGGTTGGTAGCCCAAAACTCGGCCTTCTGTTTCATGCTCAACTTGACATACTTTAGCATCTCTATGGTTAATGTTTTTGCATTCGTTTGTGAAATCCCTAATTTCTCTCTGAAAAATTTGGCTTGTCTCTGAATCCAATAGTTCCAGTCATTTTTATGATTACCTGCAAAAACCCTAATTCGTATATTTTTTTGTCGCTGGCTATAGATGTTTCCGAAAACTCACTTGGTTGCTTGATCTGATGCCGGCACTGTGATCGTTGCGGATCACAACTTATTCTACAAGCTTTACCAAGTTGGCTATTTAGTTGGTTGATTATCAGATATATAGATTGTAATTAGCCTTAATCAAAAGAAAGATTGTTATCATAACAAAAAAAAGGAACGGGAATATTATCTTTGTACGTGTAAAAGAAAATGTTATCAAAAGTAAACCACCCGAAAAAAAATTATTATATAAAAATAGATTTTTGAACGGCTTGTATGACATATTTTGACCTCATAGAGTGCGATCTGTTGAATCCACAGATATAAAAAAAATGGATACGAAATGGCTATCCGTGTAACCACATGTGAGCTAGCCTTTTTTAATACACGCACAACATTGCTCTCTCACAAAAATTCCGCTCAACGCCCACTCACAACCGAAAAGCCCTAATGCTGTCTCTTATTTACAAAAAATGTAAGGAATATCAGATCGAGGTGAGAGCGTGCAACGAGCAACACGAAAAGAAACGTCAATGTCAGTTTGATTTGTGTCGGTGAATCAAAACATTGACTTCAAGTCAAAATTTCTCACAGACAATTTTTAAATTGTTCGGCGTGTACCGTAGAAACATAAATCTACGTGAGTTCGCGATGATCTGTGTAGGTTTCGCGAATAAATTAGCGGTCGAAAATTCTAAAATAGTGCGAGAATAGGATATCATATTTCGGGCAAGTGAAAGTAACCTTTGGCATCAATTTTGTTTTGTTTTTGAATGAAATCATAGTTTATATCATTGACAAATATCATTTTGATCTCCACTTGCCGGTTGCGGGAAAAGAAATGTCAAACGACGTTCAAAATGGCGGTCTCTCCTGGTTTTTAAATTGACGTTACCGTATGAACTGTGTAGGGCACACACCCGTACCTCATTCCTACACCAGTAGGCAGAAAGTCAGAAATTGGAACATTTCTCTCGTTGAATTTTTAATCCATTCTCTCTTATATCTGTGGTTGAAGCAATACAGTTTCTGCCACGGCGGCCAGCAACAGACTTATACAAAATCACAGAATCGGTCGGGTAATGATGATGGACACGTTTGTCGCGTTGAATTTGGTTTGCTGCTTTGGTATTATGCTGGTAGTATTAAAGACGATATTGTTTTGAGCTTCTTTGAGCACTCTCTTAGCTAATGGCTAATGTGAGTGGTTCCAGCTGAGTGGCAGGTAAACAACGCATCTCAATAACAAATTAAAAGCCCTGGTTGGACACAAAACACCGTGAGAATGGTTTCCACGCAAAACCATTCCTCAGTAAACTCGGACACTTTCGGTGTGTTTGCAAGACAAAAAACAAACCCATTTCAACTGTTAACGACGCCAACACACATTTTTTGCGAGGATGCATCTAAAAACACAGCCGGTGAAAGTTATTGGCTAATTTTATCCTGACTCAATAGTGGAAACGGTGCTCCTAGAAAAGACGAACTGCCGCAAGACAGAGCAATATGTACAGGTTATATTGTGAGTAAGAAAGCTAGTCTCGATCGGTCAATGCCTTAATGAAGAGCTCAAGAGGCAATTGAAGATTTTCTTACGTTTTAATTAGTAAAGTACACAGATTTACATAAGTACTAGCACCACTCCCTTGATGAGTACTCAGGAAAAAAATTCAAAAATAATTTTATGAAACGATTTTTACTAAAAACTTACTTTGAAAATTTAATGTCATTGTACTATATGAACCTTGCATATACGCAAACGATTATAGGACAACGCAATCCGGATATGCACTATTTAATTTCTCCCAACTTATTCAAAAACAATTCAAAAAATTGTGTAATTGCGTACAAAGCTTCCTTTAGTCTCAAAATCATTGCATTTAATAGCCTCATACCTCTGTTCCAAACTTCACTGATTTCAAAACAAACGCCACACTCCCAAAAAAAAGATAAAATCTAATAATCTGAACATTTTTATTGTAACACGTTTCGTTCTGCGCAGCCCCATCATGTCTTCTCGACCGCATCGCACCGTCTTTTGTGAACCCTTTCTTTCAGGGAGGTTTCATGCTACCACGAGCACAAGATTTAATTAAAACCCAAGACTTGATTTATTATAGTCTAGCTGTCGTCGTCGTCGTCGTAGGAGCCGAGCAATACTTTCATCCTGGCAAAAAATCCTCATGTACAAACAGCCATTGTGCCGCGAGCAGTGTCGACGTATGCAGTGTTTCCAACAGCTGAATGCTTGAATCTCAGAACGGTACAGTGCTTTCATATGACCTGGCATTTGTCTGCCAACAAACATGCAGATATAATTTTACAACAGACTTTTCTATCGGTAGTTACGTGAAAGTATGCTTGAGCGAAACGTTCTTTGGATACTAGCTTAGGATAGAAAGAAGGAGACATTCTATAGAGGTACACTAACTAGAGATTGGTAACAGTGCTGCCAGTTTGAATTTGGAGATATTGAAATGCAGAGAATCTTACGGAAATCTGTACAATTTGAAATTTAATCTTCCTGCTTGAATGACTCAGCATACTGACTATTTTCCTTTGAGCAATGTTTTGTTTGTATAACAGTGCTATTTTAGTTTGTTGGAATGAATGCTGCTCATTAGTCCATCAGTTCATGGTAACACTTCAAGGCACTACAGAAGAACAAATTTAACTACCTACAGAACAATCAACCGTTATCGGTCAATAGTTCTACGCATTGGTATTTTGCTGACCTTAAGTGCTGCGGACATTATTTCCTTTGTCTACCATAAGCTTAGCTCAGCGTTTCCAATAGAATGAGCAGCAGGTTCAAGGCAATCCGTGCTACTATTCAGAAGGCCTGGTTAACTCTTTCCTATCACTATCCTTAAGCGCATATTTCTCGTGCCGTCGAAGACGCTTTGGAATGCAAAAAGCTTCACCTTTACGAGATCTGAGGTAAAAACGTTCCACATTGATGGTGGACGGCAAAAGAACGAGACCAAATGTACGGTAGTACGTACAGGGAAGTTTTGGAAATGTTATGGCAGTGTAGTGAGGCAAGACCCGAGAATATTTATTGTTGAGGTTACTGGAATTTATTTTAAAAGATTTCCGTAGTCCTGATAATGTTGAACAACGTCGATTTAATCGAGTAGAAACTTCGTACGTGATGGTATGCCTAATGTTCAAGAGTGCGATTGAAATACATTAAAGAAAATGAACATAAAGAATTGGTTTTGCATAAAGAGGGAATATTCTCCGAAAAAATTGGGAAAATAGTCCCTGATAATATCATAGATTAATATTTTCAAAACGTAGATAAATTCTTAGTCTACAAATTCATGAGACATATTTACATGCATTGTAGGTAAATTCAAACATATTAACGTAAATAGTGTATTGAAATTACTTTTTCCTCTTCAGTTTTTACTAATGTTCGAAGAACATTATTACTAATGTTCGAAGAACATTAGTATTAAAATCGATTCGGCCAAAAATTCATATTTCCATATATATATATATATATATATATATATATATATATATATATATATATATATATATATATATATATATATATCATCAAAAAATTTCAGTGAGATAATCTCGGGAACGCGCCATCCGATTGAGCTGAAACTTTCAGGATACATTGGTGTATATGCAGAATAGGTCCAGGTCTCTTTAAATGTCAGTTATTGTTAACCTTTTGGCGCCGGCGGCCATTTAAGTGATATTTTTAATATACCTATTATTTCGTGCACAAATAATTTTCGCAAAAATAAAGTTAACGAAATAAATTTCGAACGTGTTTTACATATGAATCGGATAATGCTTTGGAATTTTTTAACCCTATGTGTGCGCTGGGTGCCTAAAAAGAGGACGGGAAAATTTGAAAATTTTTAAATTGCGATAACTTTTGACAGAGCTATTCAATCATTACGAAATTTTCAGGACATATTGATATTATTTAGTTGTAGATTTGTGTAGCTTTTAATGAGCGTGCTGGCAACCCTGTAGCTAGGGCAGGCACTGAAAGTGAAAACCTCCAAATCATCGTCTCTCTTGAAAAAATGCCGTTTCTTCAAAAAGAAGCCACTCATATGTAAATCTTGTGCTTTGTTTACATAACCAAAAAAAAAAAAAGATATGGTATTACGGGCACGCCTGGTAACCCTTGCCCAATTTACCTATATTTTAAGCATCAAAAACTTCTGTTCACGGAAACTCACGATCCAATGAGCAGAATTAATTGAAATTTGCAGAATGTATTGGTCTTAAATAGGACCAGGTCTGCTAGAAGTGATTTTGCAATGCGGGTGATTCTGTGCCAGTGGTGCCATCTTGAAAACCACTAAAAAAGATAACTGTTTTTAGCCCTATAAATTCTGATTGAATTGTTCGATTTTGACGAAACTCACACAATTGCTGGACCTTACTTTAAGCCACGTTTGATAGAAATTTGGTTGAAAAATTCGGTTGGAGCTGCCAGCTATGATAATTTTGGTGTCTTCATTTTGAAAAAAAAAAATTTGGAAGTGAAAACATTCAAACTATCGAATATTCAAAAAAATCTCCGTTTCTTACAATAAAACCAATCTGTATATAAATCTTATGTTTTATCTACACGTTCAAAATAAAACTTTGGAAATTTCATGTCGGACAAGAACGGTAACCCTCTCCCAGTTAACCTATATTTTTAGCATCAAAAACTTCTGTTCACGGAAACTCACGAACCAATAATCAGATACAGCTAAAATTTACAGAATGCATTGGACTTAAGTAAGACCAGATTTGATAGAAGCGATTTTGAATTGTGGGCAAGTCTGTGCCAGTGGTGCCATCTTGAAAAATTACAAAGAAAAAAAACTGCTTTTTGCCCTATGAAATGTGAATAAATTACCAGATTTTCATGAAATTGGCACAGTAGCTAAACCTAACTCTAATCTCTGTTTGATGGAAATTTGGTTGAAAATTTGATTGGTGCTACCAGCTATGGTAATTTTTGTGTCTTTGGTTTTGAAAATTCGCTCAGGAAAATAAAACTTGTTGCTCTATAACTTCCAGTGCAGTCATGAAATCAATACGAATTTCATACAATTAATGAAACCTGTCATAAACATTATTCAGGCCAAATTTGGTTGAAAAGCCTCGATAGGGTTGCCAGCTATTGTTGGTTTTGTGTTTAATTGCAATATCTTTATTAAGCGGTTTTAGCGTAGAATTTTCAAATGGTAATGATATTGTAAAGACAATAAACAGCAAATATCAAGCTTTCGATTATTTGAAAAAACTCGCTGCAGGTAACTCTAGATTTCTTTAGACTCCTTTAACTTCGAATGTAATATAACAACGTGAAGCAGATGTGATATATTCTTGGCTTTGATAATGGCGAAAGGTTGCCAGCACGAGTCGGTTGTGCTACTTTTGTATCAATAAACGCTTACAGTTAGTATTCATACCGGAAACATTTACAATTAAAATAAATAATCAACGTTGCAATTCGCAAAGTTCTGCAAATTTTTCGGATCGCAGCCCCAAACACCAACTTCAGTTACAGTGCTGCAGGCACTGAGCATTTTCTTCATTGATGTTATATGAGATGCTGCTTTCAAAATTATGTGAAATAAGCAACTGATAACGAATATAATTAACCCGTGCTTTGCTCTCATAAACGTTGAAATTCATGCCAGTGGTAATATCTGAAACCTTCCACCATATGAGTTATAATGCATTCTTGAGACCAAAGTAAAACGTGGCATTTGAAACAGTTTGGTCGTAATAAGCAGCACATGTGGTGGAATATGCACTCAAAACCTGCACGATTCTTCTACTGTTCTTCGAACATTAGTGTTTCTAGCGGTTCAGGTGCGCTAGAGTTTTTTTTTTCTTTTATACGATATTAACAGGGTAAATGTTGAAACGGAACATACGAAAAAAGGCACATTAGACGTATTCATATATTTGCTGAGCATTAGTGGGAGAAGGACAATGGCATTAAGTTTTTTTATCTAACAAAAACCAACTAAAAAAAAACCAGTGGATGGATCCTAAATAGAGCCTACTAAGGCTGACGGTCAAAGGTCCTTGCAAAAAATATAATTCAAAGACTTAAGTCAGGAGACAATCACACTGCAACAACTGATACTTTCACTGTGAAACTTTCACAAATGATACTTTAATAGTGGTATATACTCCAATTCCAGCGGGCCAACCTCAAGTCCAAGTCCTTCAATATACCGACAGCACGCTCTTATTTGCGCCGAACAAAGATCCACGCAAAACAGCGATGAGCCTGAAAACTAAGTAAAAAAACTAAGCAAAACTAAGTCTTTATTTTGACGCATGGGGCATCAAACCAAATAGCAGTAAGACACAACTCTGTCTACTTCGCAATCCTTCTAAGTATCGGGGATGACCAAAACACTCACTGTCTCGTTCGGAATCATTACTCCTAGCTCATCACTAAAGTACATCGGTGTTGATTTTCACGAATCTCTGAAGTTTAATCCTTATGTGTGATGTTAAATCAAAGCTGCCAAATCCGCATTTCAACGCATCAGCCATCTTTTTGCCAAAGGCATGGGCATGACTACCAAAGCTAAATCCATTTGCTACCAGACACTAATCCGCCTATCCTGATTTACGCCTCCCCATCCCGAATTACCTGTTCCAAAACTGCCATGGCAGAGGTGGAGATATTCGAAAGGAGAGTCATGCATCTACAACCCAGTAACTGAGAGGTGGCCGAAGAACCTTCTTCTGTGTCAAGAGTCGGGACTAAAGCCACTTATGGACCGGGCTGTGGAATTAACAACAAGGTCCTACTGACAGACAGACGGACATGAAAACGGACTGATCCGGTCACTCGGACGTACAGATGGCTTCAATGAACCATTTATCATTGATGCGCTTTTTACTTATGAAGACCTCATGACGAACAGGAGGGATTAGATTTAAGACCTAGAATAAGACTTACGTCTATATAGGCTAAGTTACTTATAAGATAGTATATAACATAGCATATAAGTTACAGCTCAGATAGAATATAAGTAATTATTGCCAAGATAATCCCAGCTTCTGTACAGACTGGGTAAAATGATTAACTTAAATGCTGGTACTGAGTTAATCGTGAAGCTGAATTTTGACAAGTCTCCATTATCTGGTCAAATTTCACGTGAAATCGATGACAGTTCTAAGCTTAAGATACAATTGTGCCTCACCAGCACACAAATGAATGGAGGAGTCTTGGATAGTTCTGGTTTAACCATTAATATACATACAAAAATAAAGGAGCCAGTATAGAGCTTTGTGGTAATCCAGATACAATTTGTTTTTTTAAGTGTCCATGTGTTGCACGCGCCCATAATTTCTTCCTAGACTATCGAAATTTTTTCTTAATCCGTTTGATTGATTGACTCTGACGATTGTTTTCTGAATTACCAAAAAATTTTTTACACTTCCTGAATTCGCTCATAGATCGCATGATCTTTGCCCAGACTTGTACGATATTTTCTAGAGACTTTAGATTTTTCCTAAGCTCCAAAGATTTTTAAGCTCTTAGAAGTGTTGAAAGTATGTAGGTTTTTGTAAATAAATATAAAATTGTGAAAGATAGCTTGCAGATTATCCTTGGAAAATTCGTAACAATTCACACAATGCACTGTGGGAAAATCAAGCATAAAATTCCCTTTTCGAGGGGAAATTAGCCACGGAAACCTCGCAACACTGCTCTCAAGTCATTCAATGCACGAATTACTCAAATACATTGGGATTATCTTGGATAACCGTCACCGTTACGGAGCAGATAGGCTATGGAAGTGCAAAAGCAGCATAAACACAAGCACCAGAATATTGCCAAAAATGTATGAGCCCCACACTTAAAGAAAATAATTCGAAAATTGAACTAGCTGCAAAAAGATGATCTAGATTTAGTAGAAAAGTCTAAAAGTATACATATATCTTCAAATACATTTATTAAAAGGATTAGTTGATATCACTAATCTGCTTTAGTTTAAAAAGGTCAAGTGGGGTCAATAGGGTCAATAGAAAATTTAACCAATATAATTTGTATGTATGTATATTTGTATAGCCAGTGGAAGGATACAGTAATGTTATCCGAGTTGACTATTTATAATTTACGGAAACATCAAGTTGAATTAGTAGGCTGAAAACCCATCAATTTCTTTAGAGTATCATGACTATTTCTTTGCTCCGAATACCTTATAATTTTTTCTTTCCAGACTATCAGCCGGAAAATTTTATTGTTAGTTGCAAGCTCGGTGATCCTTTACGCTCCTCCAGTGTGGGATGCAGAAATCTGCAGATGCCGCTTGTGTTAGAGCCAATATGATGCCTTTCGATATTTCCTTGGATGACACAAGACAAGTCAAAGACCGGAGCCGCAGAGATGCAATTAAACAAGAATAGTTTATTTCTCCAAGTGACAGCTGCGCTAAGTTTCGAGTGAGAAAGGATGGCGCACATATGTTTTAATACCAAAAATTATTTATAAATTATTAAAGGAAGCATGGTGATCCACTTTATTATCTGACACAGTTTATTACTGGGCATATCTGCTTCCACCAATATCTTCATAGATTTGAGCATGAAAACACTAATGTGCCCTAGCTGTCAGACAATGGAAAAGGATCCAGCAATCGGCAGCAAAGTGGAACGAAGCAGAATCGAGCGTGCCAGAAAGGGACCTGAACCTTTATAGTGAAAAATCCTGGAATAGAGAATTGACTGCTAACTACCTACTGCAGTAATACTAAAAGACAGTCTCGCGGTGAGTATGCAGGTTCTTGGGAAAATCATGCATACCTATAGCCCAGACTATGGTATCTATGAAAGTATCACATCCTACAGTGCTCACATCGCGCAAAAATATTTTTATGCTAATATTCGTAGCATTCGAAACAAAGTCGACGACTTTTACCTAAATCAAACTTAGATCTGCTAGTCTGAAGAAGCGTATTTTATGATCAGTGAATATCCTATAGCTGATTTTGCTGCAAGCAGTCGAGGAGAGAAATTCGTAATGCAATTAACGTCAAAAATACCATTAAACCAAAAATCACCAAACATGAAGACAAATTATCAAAAATTATACTAGGGCTCCAACTAAACATTGATAAAATTAAAATTGCAACAGTCTATAAAGTTTCTTTGGAAGATGAATAAGAAGCTTTATACCTCTTAGTTAATATGGATTTGCTTCACGTACAACAGAATGGCAACGATAGCAGACCTAAATGTCAGCATTTTAGCTACCTCTTCTAAGGATCGGGGATAATTGGGTATCATCTTATGCAATAAACCAAACACTTCAAGGACAAATGTGCCTACTTTACTATCTGTCATATCTCATTACTGGACCCTATAGGTTCCAATGACCAACGTTTGCGTGAAAAACTATCAAGGAAGTTTATGTCGACCCGATTGAGAGATTAAGTCATTCCTTACATATTCTAACGCAATAATGTCGAAAGTGTGGCCTAATTATTACTCTTCCTTACGAAGTACAGGAGGTATATATTGGCCTACCGAAGCTTCACAGAAACCTTAAAAGCCTCAAAAACAAAGTAAAGTATCTGGAAGTTATCCTACTATTGAAGCGAATTCGTGGCTGCGACCGTATAGGGTCTCTTGGATTTGCATTAGTACAGTTGAACCAAACATGCTGTACGAAGCAGTAGTTTAGTGGCCAGCCATGCTTAAAACTATAAATCAGAAAATAATTACCTAAGTACATAGATACAACCGCAATGAAGGGACATCTGGTGCTGCTTCATTAGCAATTTCGCTCGCAGCAAGTGAACTCAAGGGTTCTCAAGGGCGAACCCCAATTTGCGTGCAGAGAGGATTGGGCGAGAGGGTTATTCTTACACTCAGAAAAATATGTTTCCAAAAATCAAAGAAAAGATTTACTTGTTTACGAGACCCGAAATCTTTCACAAATCAAATAAACTTATATTTGATATCAATAATTTGTATAAATATCATTGGAAAATTTCTTACATTCAATGGAATACAATTTTTGCTTTACCTTATTTCAAGTAAGTAATTTTCCTCAAATCTTGTAAATTATGTCTATGAATCTAGTAAATTATATCTACACCGCGAATATTTTTTTCTACACTCAGAAAAATGTGTTTCCGAAAATCAAAGAAAATATTTACTTGTTTACGAGATGTGAAATCTTCACAAATCAAATAAACTTTTATTTGATATCAGTAATTTGTATAAATATCATAGAAAAATTTCTTACATTCAACGAAATACAATTTTTGCTTTACCGTATTTCAAGTAAGTAATTTTCCTCAAATCTTGTAAATTATGTCTATGAATTTAGTAAATTATATCTACACCGCGAATATTTTTTTCTATGTTTCAACAACAACTATGCTTCAATATTCGACGAAAAAATTGATAGTTTTTATGACTTCTAACAATATTTCCTCTACACAAATAAAGGGTCGATAGCTTAGCTCGCTAACGTGTCAATCCAAAGCAGCGATCTACCGCTCGTGGGTTCGAATTCCGCCGGGTTCATGGTTGACTTTGTTCGTCTTCAGTTGTCCTAACTCCATTGATTAAGTGTCACATTATAGCTTAAATTGGCGACTAGGCATAAATAATACTAGTGCTTCAGAAAAAAAAACAAAAAAAATGTGGCACTTTAAAAAAAGGAAAAAATCGAAATTTTTTTTTCAGAGTTTTCGCGTGCCAGCAACATGCTATGCTTTCAAAGCGGTCCCCCATCTAAGTAGTAACCGCGCCCAGCACTGCTTAACTTTGGTGATCGTACGTGAACCGATTTATGCCAGATGCCAGATGTTCTTGAAACTATATCAAATTTTACTCAGGGCAAGTGCAATATCAGTGCTTGAAATGAATAAATTCCTTTCTTTCGATTGAATAAATATTTCTTTGAAACTATGCCTATATTTACTCAGGGCAAGTACAATATTTGTTCTTTGAAATGAAGAAATTTCTTTTTTTGGATTGAGTAAATATTTCTTTATGCCAGATGGCAGATGTTCTTGAAACTATATCAAATTTTACTCAGGGCAAGTGCAATATCAGTGCTTGAAATGAATAAATTCCTGTCTTTCGATTGAGTAAATATTTCTTTGAAACTATACCAAGTTTTACTCAGGGCAAGTACAATATTTGTTCTTTGAAATGAAAAAATTTCTTTCTTTGGATTGAGTAAATATTTCTTTGGCGCAGAATCATTACCAATTTTCTTTGATAATGTGCTCATTTTTCTTCAAAAAATGGAAGTATTTTTCTCAGTGTAGGAACAGGTGGAAATAGGCTGTGGAAATATATACAGATGGCTCCAAACTGAACGAACGGTACACTGTGGAATGTGATATATTTTCTCCAGACCTTAATTCGACGCTTTCTTTCCGGCTGTCAAATCAGTGCAACGTCGTTCAGCCGGAACTGCTGGCGATTCTCGAAGCGGCCAATTGGCTTTCATAAAATCAGTTATTCGGAATGAAACTTTGCATTTTTATTGACAACCAAGCGGCTCTACAGTCATTTTTTGGAGTTTACACTTCCTCGAAGCTGGTCTTTCCACTGCCGTACGTCTTTTAACGAAGTAACAAAACATTCGGCATTGCATTTATATTGAGTGGCAGGACAACGGACGTTAAGAAGAACTGTGAAACTGATCAGCTTGCAAAGGCTGATACGCTTTTCCCGGAAATTCTCTGCAGTTTTTCTATTGGCATTCCTGTGGCTTCAGTTAAACTGACCATCAAAAAAAATACTTAAAAGTCGTATTGAAGTCATGTATGGAAGGGCCTCCCTGTGTGACTGCTTGACAATTGTGGAAAACTTTTGATATTAGTCGAACTAAGTGGCGGGTCCCTCCGTTCTACATTGGCTGTCGTAATTCAACATTGTCAGGCTGGAATCCAACTTTGTTGAGTGCCTTTCACAACAAATACTGCCAAATCTATAGATGCGAGGAGGAAAACGAAACAGTTTTTAGCCGTCTGTGCGAATGCTCCGCTCTTGCTACAAGAAGTCCCTTGGCTCATACTTCTTCGCTTGCTTATCCAAAGAAGCTTCGGGTGATTTAAAGGAGATTTTCCAGTTCACCGACATTCAGAGTGCATCTCCACCCAATAATGGCTGTGCACTACGCAATGTGGTTTCAGAATGAACTTTTGTATACCTAAGTGTACCTCCTGCAGAGTCTGTCTGAAGTAGGTAGCCGCGGAACCTAACCTTACCAAGATACATAATGTTATATTTAAACCATACAAATATGCAAAAGTATGCCCGCAGTATAAACTGATAATGTGTGCTTTGGTACACTGAGAGAAAAATCTTAGCAAAATCAATAATATTCCTTAGTTGTTTTTGCGTCAACTACGGGCTATAGTTAAAATAACCATAAGAAAATAGTTGATTACTTTTATGCACCATGACGCATGCTTGGTAGACAACGTCCGTGGTACAAAAAAGTGAACAACCACAAACTATGGTATTCCAACAATGCGCACAGTACGAAATAGTAAATCAATATAGTCTGTGGTGCCCCAACAATAATGAGTGATTCAGCAACAATTTTCAGCAGACAAAAATGATTGCTCTACAATTAAATTGTATGCTCAACAGGGATGTGTACGTACGAAATTTACGGATTTAAATATTATAGTTTAATCAGCTTAGATGAATTAATTTATTTATAAATCTGGTGTGGCAGTTTTTGGGCTACAAATAAGAAATCTTGGCTATTTTGGGCTATGAAAATTTGCAATTGGGCTATATTTTTCCGCAAATATCTGGCCGCACTGTGCAGTATTGGCAAAAATAACCAAATTCAGACAAGCTTAACTTGGTCGAACGTCACATTCTGTTATCCCCAGCTGACAACGAATGAAAAGACGGCTGTTTGGAAAGGTCTTAGTTTGAAGTGTATTCAAGGATTTTTGCTGCACCGGTCCGCGAAATTTTTAATAGTATTGTTTAAGCAGTAACGACTGGAAAAAAAGTTGTTAGCTACAGACGCTAAAATTAAACAAGAGTATACTGTCGTCCTTAGCATGAACGCGCTATCTACATTTCAGTAGCTTTCGAGATATTCAATGCTTATATAATAATTTTCAATTTAATGCTTTTATAATGCTTATATTATAACTTTCAAGGCATTCAAAAAATTTCGAGACATTCGATAATAATAACTCACGTTTTGAATTATATGTTTAAAAGTTATAAATTCACTATTTTCGCTATTTAAATTTTATTCAATTAGTTGCGCACACTCACTTCATGACACTTCACTCATTGACGCTTAACACTGAACTAATTGACCCTCTCAGTATTTTTCACAGGAATAGATCACAAGGATGGAGGTCAGTGCTGCCGCGACTCAAAAGCAAGGTGAATTTATTTCGCATTCGTACAAATTTCAACTGAAATATCAAACATATACGTATTCAGTTATTTTTCACGATAACTCTCAAATTCGGCAATCAAATGCGTAAAAATTGATGGATTGACCTATCTGCTACTGCAAGGAAAATTTCATTCCGAGCATGAAAAACGTCCAAATGTTCAAACCATTTTACGTTGCGGAGAATAATTCTAAAGACGTTGCTCACTGAATTACGTTTGTCGAAATCAACTATTGCAAAGTAGTTTAAGTACCATAAAAACTGTTGATAATTCGAAACGTTGAAGTTTTGAGTGAATTGGTGAATATTTTTCTATTTATCCACTATTTTTCGTGGCTATGAAACAATTAAAACAGTTGATTTCATGAAAGTTGCGATATTTTTTGTATAACCAGAGCCAACTACTTTTATATCGTTAAATTAACTATATTAACATAGTAAAAATAACTATTTTCCGTTGTTCGTTTAACGATTTTGAATGAATCGTCGCAATACTACAGAGCAGTTGCAAAAACTGAGTATCACACCTAATCGGACTACCATTAATTACTATATATGTCTGAAATCCCTTGGGAATCAGAAAAATAAGTTTATTATTTACTCGTAATCCAGGATGGTTTCATACCAAGCCTTCAGCAAAGCATCCTTCGAAGTCTAACCGAGATGATCTCTAGTTAGCGATTTTGATATAATGAATATTTTTTAATTTAATTATAATAATTTGAAATTTCGCTTAACTTTTTTACGTCCAACATAACCTACCTAGTTGGAACGACTCTTGTCCGGAAAAAAAGTTTTCCAAACCTATTGTACTCAACATTTCTTATTGGCGCTTGCTCATGAAATCCTGCAGATTTCAACGATGGATCAGTTTATTTTTGACACATTTGCTATGAAAGAAGTGGTTATACCAAATATTAAATCAGAAAGAGCGGCTATATTTAAAAAAAAAATATGCTTTTTACGAACGAACTATCACAGAAAAATTACATAGAAGAGGGGAAACCTTTATTTTAGTCACAGGATAGCGAGCCTAAAAATGGATCATAAATAAGCCTAAAAATTAGGCTGAGCAACCAGAAAAGAGCTAAATAAAAATTAATTGGCTTAGACCTTGAATAATACACTAGCGCAAAAACGGTACATATCACTTCAGATCTGCCTCCGAGTTCAATGCGGAAATTTAGGTTTCGAAAAAAAATACCGACAGCCAGTATGTACCTTGCTCTAGCCCGAGGCAGAGTATATTTCAATAGATATCAGATCCATTCTAGATTGTGCCACCTTGTCGAGAATACCATTCGCGTGCAGGGGCTCCCCTTTCAACACAACTATTTTCACTTTATCATTTTGCAACCGGAAAACAATAACAAACGCGACCCAAAGGATTCCCGTCATCAATAAATCAGAGAGATTCGTTTCCATGGCTGGTATTAGGGTATTTGACGAGGGTTATACCTTTACTTGAGCGCCAACATATACACGGCTTAGCCGCACACACGATTTGATATATGAAGTGCTAGCCCACGATTCCTTGAGATCCATAAATCATCTATGCGATGTCGTCGCTGTCCTAGTCGACATAGTTCGAATTTCTCCCGGTTGAATAGTAGCACTACATTTCGAACAGGAAACTTTCAAGGATATCTTGCCAGTACGTGCACAAAATTCACGAGAAGGCGAATTTGGACGATGGCAATGCTGTTGGCAGGACGACGGAGTAAAGCTCTTTTCGCGTTCATACTGAAAAAGTTTACGCATGGGTTACTAGAATACTATTGAAAGCAATACTATTTAGTCAGCCTTAAACATTTTTAGTCAACTTTATCAGTGATTTCAGGTCACAAATAAAAATATTCCCGAAATCGTCAAGTCATATAATATACCTATTAATACCATATCCTGGATAAAATTTCAAATCATAAATTGAATATTTTTTTGATTGTATGTCTGATTTTCTCTCTGTTAGAGGGAGTGTTAACATAAGCGATATGATTTCTTCCGCACCCGAAGAGATGAAAAGATTTATATCCATGACACCGATCCAAAACGAAATATTCTTTTGACCCTTTTTGATACACAACAAATAGTCAGCAGATCCAGACGTTTCCCGTGCTTCCCAATCGAAAGTTTCTGGTCGTTTATCAAACAGAAGTATACATATTCGGTGGGCTACGGAAACCGGAAGAATCGACCAGAAGAAATTTTCGGCAAAACGATATCACGTTCGAAATGTGAGGGTGATGTAGCCTGAACATCAGGTGGCTACTTGTAAACTCCTGTGCTCGCTACATTTCAAAGTTAGATTATATGAAACAAGTACTTTAAGAGCTCGAACTTTATAAACGTGCGTGCTGAAGAAGAATAACTCGAAGGGAGCTAATCTGAAGTGATCTTAACAAATCGCTTTTTAAGCACTACTGAATATTTTCTTCCAGTAAATTTTCCAGAAAGAACTCGTTTTTTTACGATTTTCACCCCTGACTCAATTTCGATTCTTTCGGCTTCCTTAATAAGTGATTATTTGGGAGTTTTGTTTTTGGTTCGAGTGAATTATTGATTTTAGTGTAGATGGGGAGTCTAGGGATTATTTATGACCGCTTTGGGGCTTTGCGAAGAAATACAATTGGCTGGGGTTTACCCTGAATGTGGCAAAATCGAATAGCATTATGAATTTATTACATTAATGCTAGATCAAACAATAAATGAGACCATTGTTACTCAAATATGTATCTGAAAACGGAACCTACTTTTAAAAACTGTGTTAAAATATGGAATTTCAAGCTTTCAAGTGCTTTAATCTTACTAGAGTGCATACTGCTTCCAAGCTTCCAAGGCAATAAATGCATTTCATTAAACCCAACAATCCGCTTGCAGCAAGCCATTGCAATAGCGTTCAACTCTATTTTCGAATTTACACGACCATAGAGCCATAAACACAGAGATAGTACTACCATTGAAATATTATAGTCAGTGAAATTAGCTGAAATTAAAATAAGCAGATTTTATGCCTGGAAGATGGTGCACCATGGTTACCAGCAAACGAACGGAAGTAGTCTAATAAAGAATCTCTTTCGTTCAACGATAGACGAAAAACCGACCGTAGGAGCTCACGTCGGCAATATAGACTAGCATCGTATTGCCGCAAGGCACCGTAAGCATCAAGGCAGCTATAGTTACTCCATCTTGAAGAGAAACGAGATTAAAATTCATTGGTATCATAAAATAACAATGCTAATGAAAATCTTTCAAGTAAATATGACCATGGAAGAAAGTATGTTGGCTTCTATGCTTTATTCAGTCTATGCGCGTATGGATAACTCATTCGGGAAGATAACAATTTTGAAGAAGTTTGAAATGCAAGTTAGATACAAGTTTCATATTACTTGCTCAATTTACGATGCATTAAGATATAATTTGCATGGGAAATTTGAGATGAACGAAAATAAGTACGCAAAATCTTTATTAATCCGTCTGTTAACAATATCTTGCAAAGGAAGACCGTGCGTTGCTGTTTGAGTTTGAAATAACAAGCAGTAGAATTATCATCCTTAAGGTGGTTGGAAACTGAAAAAGACTATAAAAAATGATAGTTTACTGACTCATTAGCATTTCAGTGGAAGTTTTCCTATGATTTTCATATATTTCATTCTGCTGTCGTAAGATAAACTAATGGCTTTTAACAGAGAATACATAAGTGCACAATGCTATCATATTTCAAAAAGGACTTTTTTTAAGGCTGATGTGCTGATGTCCGTAACAAGAAACTGAGTTCAAAAAACAATTTAACCATTTTACCTTTCTTACTTTTTATTTCTTCATCAAAAAAAAAATTTAAAAACTTTAAAAACAAGACCAACAAACACTGAACAAGAAAAAAAACTTCTGATAAAATACCGATATCTATAAAAAAAAAAACTGAAGTACATTTACATTTAAGATAAATTCGTCTTAGAATCAAAGTATATGGTCTTAAAAACGAATTATTATGAGGATAAACAATCAGTCGAAAACTATCGGGTGTATTTTGAGACTTTACATTTTATAGAGCAACGTTACTACGATTAGTGATATTAATTTATTAAAACCATTACGTGCATTGGAACTGCTAGAAAAATTGATTTTCTGTGAAAAGTCGGAAATTTATGTAGACATTGAATCCATGTTCTATCAACCGTATTCCTTAATACAAACATCTTGAATTGAAGGTAATGTACCACTTTGATCCGAAGACAGCATGGGAAGCCAAGGAGTAGGATAGTTTCCAGACCTACCACTCGCCTGAGTTACAATATTTAGGAAAGAAAACTATATGGTTTCTTAATTTCATCACAGAATGCTTGTCATATTCGAATTTGATGGCTAGATCTCAAAGTACAAATTATCAAAATGTTCAAAGCCAGCAATACAATTATGCTGGCAACCTCTTACTTGCAGCACAGCTTAAATTGTATCAAATTTACTTTAATAGAAACCAATCCACTCTGTAAATTTCGTTTGGAATATATAGGGACTAACGCCCTTCAAAATTTTTGAAATTGAAACTTCTGGTGTTTACTTTTACTACAAGGTCATCATTTGAAATTTTAAACGTTGCATTTTTATATATAAAACTGATAAAAAAAATCCATAGCTTGCAGAACTATTCTATTTTTTTCAAATAAAGTTTTATTAAATTTAAATTGTTCGAAGGTTTACCCACAAGGTGAATTTTGTTTTAATCTGATGACTGCATCGGAAGTTATAGGAAAAAACCTTTAATTTGCTGAGTTGTTACTCATTCACCGTCAATCAGATCTTGGCCTACTCCACACAAATAAATTCTATGAATTTCACTTGCATTATTGGATCTTGAGTTCTCGCGAACATACATTTCAGGCGTTAAAAACAAGGAAAAACGCTACAGTTTTTTGCGTTGAAGAATTTTAAAATTTTAATTTGACTGTAGAAAAAAAGCTTCAAATTTGTAGGTGGCGCCCAACGTGGGAGCGATTAAACTAACGCGTCGTACGAAAAATTAAACAGTTAAATTATAACTGTGCAATAAGACTACCTTATCTCATCATGTTGCCTCCAGAAGCTTGAAAAGTGGCCCGAAATACTTAACTAACCATTCTTAGTGCTGGTAATTAGCCAAACACGCTTAACATTACCGCCGCGAATCAAATTGCCTTCAATTGCAAACAATAGCACTGTAGATTTCAAGTACCGTCAACTTTGCCGATTGCGGAGACAATACATTCAAGGAGAAAATTCATAAATACCTAACCATGTGCCTAAAATCACGCAACATAGTCAAAGAAGGCTTAGAACATTGAGCTGACGAGGCCCACTTCGTTTCTGAATTTCCGCAGGTTCAAGTATGACAAGTGTTTAATTTCTTTATGAAACCCCTGCATTCAATAACAACAAATATATCGATGTGCCAGCTAACATTTACGCGGATACGAATTTATCCAACATAGACGAAATTCCAGATGTCGTTAAGAGCTTGATTGGTTTGTTTCTTTGGACAAACTGGTAAGCTGGGCTCTTCGAAGAAGATTGTTGAGCGAATTCTTAAGATATACGAGCATATTCGTAGCACATCCAAGTATTACGGCACTCTTTCAATGTTCCATACTAAAGCCATCGGCCACGCTGATATTGTATTCGAGTTGTACAAGTCTCCACTCAATTGGGAAAAAATCGCCAAATGTCTCACCTTGCATTAAGCAGATAAAAGAGATTACGGTACTTTGAGTTACCAAATGACGATTTTAGTGCAGGGATCTAGCACGATTCCTAAGTTTTATCAAGCTGTTTACCAACACCTTTCCTTAACTATTATTATTTTTTACTTGTTTTATTGTGTCAAATCAAAACTTTTGAAGAAGATCGACTATTTGAAGTTTTCTGTTTACGTGTGTACCATGGTTTCAAGGTTGCATAAATTTATTGAAAACTATATACGCATATTCATTGAGTAAGATCTTTGAAAAAATTTTACTTTCACAGATTCAATCATTCCTACAAGCGTCTAAAGTCATACCAGACTTCCAGTTTGACTTTAGACAGAAACATTCAACCATGCTTCAGCTGTATAGAGTGACGCAACATATCAACAAAGCTTTTGCTGACAAAAAATCTGTAGGACTAGTCACTCTTGACATTGAAGGGCTTATCTTCAAGCTAATTAAATTCTCTTTCCCGCATTATATTATAAAAATTGTTGAATCTTTTCTCTCTGATCGCCTCTTCATTGTAAAAATCAATGACAAATATTCATCCCCGCAACGTATTCCTGCTGGTGTCCCACAAGGAGCTGTTCTAAGTCCTACACTTTATAGCATCTACCCTGCCGATTTTCTTGTTGACCCTCACTGTGAAATAGCCACTTACGTGGGTGATACATGCTTGTATGCTTGCAAGGACTGCCCACAAAAGATTATCACTATTCTGGAAAATATGCTAGGAAAAGTACATCAGTACTGCTCTGGGTGGAAAATAAAAATAAACGCTGCGAAAACCGAAGTCATTTTCTTCACGAGAAAGAGAAAATCAAACAGCCTTCCCAGCAAACCCCTCAATTTTTTAGGGCAAAAATATTATATTAAATATCTGAAAATTCTATTGAATATCTGGGAATAACCCTGGACAGAAAATTGATATACAAAGATCATGTTGAAAATATCTGCACCAAAATATCAATATCAATAAAAACTTTATATCCAATCATTAACCGAAAATCCCGTCTGTCTAGTATCAACAAATTACTTATTTTCATGCTCGTCATCCAACCTATCATCTCTTATGGGTCCCCTATATGTAGTAATTGCGCTCACAGTCACATCAATAAATTACAAATAGCACAAAATAAATATCTCAAAATAACTTTTAACAAACCCTGGTACTATCCTATTTATAAACTACATAACGATGTAAAAGTTTTAACACTCCATAAATTGCTAAAAAAGTACACGTCAGCTTTTCACCACAATCTACGCGCAATAAGCAACCCTCT